>JAJJMA010245676.1:0-11459 GCA_023529015.1 Papaver nudicaule
AGGAATACTATTGTACATTTTGTAAATATTTTCTCTCTTCAATATAAACTTCAGAATTCTAAAAAAAAAAATCTTATGACTACTGAAGTCCATGGGCCTAACTCACCGTGTAAAATCAGGGACAAATAAGACCCTTTACCAGGTCAAACTAAATAAATGATACCCTGACTAAGTCCAACAATATTCTAACTGGACAAAAACAAGTACACACACAACCCAAACGCCCGTTATGATATCATATTGCAGGGTGGCCCAAGATTTATATACTACACATATCAAGTAAATGTAAGCGATGTGGGACTATTCTCAATATTGAATTTCAACCAAGGGGATGACTAATTGTGTGAATCAACGATGGTGTATGAGCCCGTAGTCCGATTACTGGCTGCATTAGTTAGGGACCTAGGATAGGGCTTTCAACGGGTATTCGATTTCTCGGAGCCGGACATGAATTGAGTGATTCGACACCGATATAGGGACCAAATTGGACCCGTTAGTAACGAAAATTCCCAACGAGAAGTACGGATTGGGACTTAGAATCTTATCGGTGCGAAATGATATTTCTGACGCGTGCCCGCCGGAGTCGGGTAGCTAGATATTACTCCTGTTATTGTATTTTATGTCAAAATATAGGGCATTTATCTAATTTTGACTTTAGTTTTTTCTCAATTTTTATTTTTATATATTAAATTTGATCTTTAGTTAGAACATTAATAAGAGAGTAATAATAATTTTATGTGAAAATATATTATACTTTTTACAAAATACAGAAGATATACAATTTTTTTGGAAAAAATCTACCAGCTTTCTAAGTGTCCTCGGTCCCGACGGATACCAAACTTTCTATCGGGACCGGTACTAGGATCATCATTTCGGAACCGACATCATTAGGAACCTAAACAAGACATATTATTTGGTAGTGATACCGGGTATTATGGTAACGGAACCGATAGGCCTCGTTGACACCCCTAACCTTGATGTCCCCGTGGGTATAGCCCTTGTAATGACGAGATGTGCAGGCGTCCTAAAGTACTGTTATCACCGGGTAGTGAATAAAAATGTTTATAGGCGACTTAAATATGCATGAGGTATTGTAAGTGGTAGAGGGCGTTGCTGCCAAAATTCAGAGAGAATCAGCCGTACAAGTTTGTCCCTCCTTTTCTCTTCCGAGAAAAATTAAAAAAATCTCTAACGAAAATAAACCAAGGAAAAACAGAGTTGCAGATGATGTCATTGTAGTACAGTGGTAAAGTCGTTATGTGGATTTTTTTTTTTAATTTCTTTGCCTAGCTACCTGGGCTTGTAGGCTGGGTTACACAGAGCGCCAGTTTTGGGCACGAGTCCGCGTCAGACTCGTGTCGGACACAGACGCACCCACGATGCGCGTGCGACGCGGTCAACTCCCTCAACTCTCTCATTTCAAGTGATAATTCAAACTCCTAATGTCATAATCCCATCTAGGGAGCTTAACCATTGAACAATGCACGCTTTTAATTAAGTTGTATATACTATATATGCATACTTTGTTATTTTCAATATTTTATACTACTTCACCTAGCATTAATTTCATATATTAGTATATTTAAAATTTATATTTACTAAATATATAAACGTGTCCGCGTCCTACATTTTTGAGACCTTGCTCGTGTCTGCGTCCGTGTCGTGTCCGTGTCTCTGCGTCCGAATCCGTGCAACCCAGTGGGATACTGTCCAACTTTTAATATGACCTTTCATATTCAAAGAAAAAAGAAAAAGAACGAAGTTTAAAGAAAGGAAAATAAAATGCAAGAACCGAATATACACTATTGGGCAAATATGGTTTCGCTATGAAACAAGTGCCAAGGCTTATTACATATTGGTCAATCAATATTCTGGTCGGTCCATGCCGGATTTCTGAACATTGGTCATGGGACATATTTTTGCTCATAAAATGATTGTCCTACTCGAAGGGCAGTGCATTTATTTTTTTTATAAGAAAAGGTGTTACAGGGGTGTAAACATAGCTTCAAACCGGACAGTAACCCATTCCATGTCCAGACCGTAAGGGTGGTTCAGAACTGGAACCGATTTGAAGACTACTCTCACCAGAAACTAAGTCAGACACATTAAATAGAGTTGCAGAGCCAGAAAAACGGATGTTCTTACAGACTGGAATTAAAGGCGAAATTAAAAATTTTCCTAAACAATTAAAATAATATTAACTAAATTCTCCTTCCGATCTTGATTGATGATGTATTCAGAGCATTGGATGGCTAATTGAGTCGATAGGGCATTCAACAGATCGTCTAAAATGTTGATTGATCCTACATCGAAGATGATAATCTTCTTGTTGTTGGTGATGCTTTTGGTTCTTTGGATAAATCTCTCTTCTTTAGCCTATTGTCTGTAGGGGTGAGCAACGGACTGACGGATGCGGATTAGGGGTCACCAGCGTCCAATCCGTCAAATGGTGCGGATTGGAAAATCCATCCGTGTCCGCACCCATCACCCGCGGATTTGATGTCCGCGGATTTGCGGATGTTGCGGATTATCCGCGGTTTTCAGAGAAAAGAAAAAAAAAACAGAAATTGGACCTGAAAACCCTTTTCAGAAACCAGAAAATTGCCCCCAAATCATCATGAACTTGAGCTCAAATCCACTGTAAAACAACACCGTATCTCTGCCATTGTATTGACTTCAAATGCCCCTTGAAATTCAGCCATCACTGGGACGATGGACTATGCTAATTTGGATAATCAAACTCCGAGTACATCATCATCAGAAGAACAAGAAGTTATAAATTGGGCTGAATTGTCTGTTGATATCAATACACTCAATTGCTATTGCATTAGATAACACTACCTAATCTCTGGAATAAGAAACATCAATTTAAAATCCAATTAATCAAAAACCAAGATAACAGAACAAAAAGAGATTTTTTTTTTACAGATCTGCAAAATCAAAAACATAAAATTAGGGATTTAGAAAATAACAAAAAATTAAATTAGGGGTTTTGGAACTTACGTTATATATTCAATTTAATCATCTGGACTCTCTTTATATACTTGCGCCTTTGCCAATTAGATTAGGGTTGTTGATAGTAAAATCAAAATTCAGTACCCTAATCCATAAATTCAATCAAAACCCCTGTCACAATTGGAAGAAGGAATCGCGAGAGAGAAAAGAACCGTGAGGGAGATGAAGCTGCGAAAAAGAAAAAACGAAGATCAGGGTTCGTCCATATATTTGCTAGGTTTTCTTCCGCGAGAGAAGAAAATGAATTTTGAGAGAGGAGAAGAATAAGGGATGGTGTGGCCATTGGGAAGAAAACAGCCCCAGATCTAGATTTTTAGGTTGAGAAATATATATGAAAGGGTAATTTCCATAAATATCCCTAGGAATTAGGATAACTACCATCATACCTACGAATTTGCGGATTATCCGCGGATTACAAAATCAATCCGCATCAGGCCCATTAAATGTAGCGGATTAACAATTCAATCCGTGTCCGGCCCATTACTTCAGCGGTTTGGGTTTCACCCGCACATTTGCGGGCGGTTGCGGGCCCAATCTGCGGGTCCGGACATTTTGCTCACCCCTAATTGTCTGAGAGAAAAGCACAGGTCTTTATCGGAAGACCAGGAGACAAGAGGGTGTCCAACCCCTTCAAAAAAAAATATCATCAAATCTCCTAGTTCCGCAATTTAATCATGGAATTACTTATCCGGACATGCAGGGGGGCCCGTTTTAGTAATGACACGTACTGGTGTAAAAATATTGGTACAGGGTGTTCATATAGCGGAGCCCCTTGGTGTAGAGAGGTAGAGAGTAATAGTGTTGTAGAGCGGACGTGGCACCACCACCACCCTCAGATCTATAGGGGGTCCACCATTAGATTAACTCTTTTCGCTCTACACCGTCGGATCTTCGGAGCCCCTTGGTGTAGAGAGGTAGAGAGTAATAGTGTTGTAGAACGTGACGTGGCACCACCACCACCCTCAGATCTATAGGGGGTCCACCATTAGATTAACTCTTTTCGCTCTACACCGTCGGATCTATAAACTGCAGTTAGCATTTCCGATCAGTATAGATAGAGAGTAGTATGTACTTGTGTACGTACGTGATGTGATGACATCAAAGCAGTTAGCGTGCTATAAACTGCATGCACCAGTCTAGTCCGTGAGGATTCGATTTTCTCCTTGCAACCACTCTACCCTCTTAATATACGGTGTAGATTTGATTTTGATACCCACCGTACGTAAACCAGCATCTACTGATGCAATATGCAGCAACTGTCTCAGAATTGCACAAGTAAGTCTAAAATCCAGGAAATTAGGACTTGTGGTCATTTCGAGAGAAATTTCTTTGAGACACTGGTAGTCTGGTAGCTGAGACAGACTGTTGGTTATGTATCTTTGACCGACCTTTGACTGAAATCTGACTGACGACTGAATATTGTACTCTCTCGTACGTAAAATCCATGCTATATGAGTTATCATACCGTACTTTTTTGTAGCTTCAGATTTACTACTTTTGAATATTGGTTCAGTATGATCACGTGCACTCACCAGATTAATATTAATGCTGCTGAGAATGCTGATTACGCTAAGCAACATACATGCCAACATTCTCTTCCAACCAATAATCTTAGTATCATGTGTGGATTGCTTAGCAGTAATCTATGTAAGTAAGACCTCAATTATAATGGCCATGATCCGGGTTTCTACTTCCCTTCAGTCTAACGTTTGTAAAAACGTATGCATATGTTCCTGCGGCCTTAGTGTACGTACAACTAAAGCCATTGGAGTTGTATGCATGCTTATTGCTTCATGTATCCGACCGCGACCTAATTCATCAGTTGGATCTATTGATTTTTTATTGTGTTGGAAGTTCCTAGCACACATTAGATGTTATCCGGCTAAATTTGGTCCCATTAGTGAGTATTTGGCCCCATGGAATTTTGAACCCATCCATTAGAGGTGGTTATGAGACAACTAAAAAGTGGCGAAAATACCCAAATACCCCCACAGTAACTTCTCTAATTAAAACCCGAAACTTAAACCAAATTTCATTTCTGTAAAACATCAACCGATTCTCTTCTTCTTCCTATTCTTCTTCTACTTCATTTTCAAAACCAAAACATACCAAAACATCGTCAATTAATTGATGATTTCAAAAAAAAAAAAATTGCGATTAATTTCTATAAAACGCGATGGATAGAGAGAAGAACAAAGGACCGAATCCTAGAGACTTCAAACAAACAGGAATCGATATAGATAAAGTTTACGAAGTTTCATCGTCGATGCCGATTACGAAGAAAGCTCGAAAAGAAGAGATACAAGCTCATAAAGATAAAGACAAACAAGATATTGTGATGAGAATGATGTATTTCAACTAACCCATTTGAGTTTTGGTTGATTTTTCACTCAAAATTGAAGATTTTTGACCCGACAGTTCGCAACGGTTTCCCAGAATCGTTCTATGTTAGTGTAAATATACAACGATTAATCATCATGTTCATCTTTTAAAACTACAACGAAACAACAATCGTTCTATGCACCGTCTCTGGGTACTTTCATAGTGCTCGAGATCAAAGTCGAACAAGACGAGCCTAAACCAAGTCAACGGCCGTTCACGTCTTACTTCGGTCACAGAGAGGATAGAGGTGGATCTAGGGAGGGAAACAACGAAGAAACTTGAGATCAGGTGTGTTTTGGGTGTAAGAATTCAGGATCTCCGTCGCGAGGTTGACTGGAAATCTCCAAGGCTAGGAACGTATTGTATTGCTCAGGTGTCTGAGAATGTTTCTGAATGCTCTAGAAAGGATGTTCTAGTCGTTCGTTTGTTCTGCCTTGGAAGATAGAGGAAGCCTCTATTTATAGTATTGAACTCACCCTGATCTCTCGACAGAGAAGGTGGAAGTCGTGGAAGAGTGGAGGAGTGGAGGACATGAGTTGTATTCTGTAACCGTTAGAGTCGTGTAGAACATGTCCACTCAGCACCACCTTCTCGTAACTGTCCATCATCTCTATCAATTTCTTTCTAACTGCCGTAGACCGCCATACCAATACCCCTAAAATTATCCCTCTATATGATGTTTTGAAATCTCGAGTGGTATGCAGATATTGCATGGTTGTGTTGAGTTTGACCAGGCTTGTGTGGTTATGACTTAGTGGACAATCGTGAGTGTGGCGCTTCAGAGACACACATAGTGGATGTGCAGGAGTGGCCTTGGCCTTGGGCCAAGGTTAAGTTTCGTGGCACCATGCGTTATGGCGCCATAGGTTCCACGGCCTTGGCCATTGGCCAAGGCCAGTTTTGTGGTGGCGCCATGGTCTTGGAGACCAAGGCCTTGGCTAAGGCCAAGGCCAATCTTTGTTATGGCGCCATGGTTCATGGCTCCACGGCCTTGGCGTTTGGCCTTTGGCCAAGGCCAACTTTGTTGGGGCGCCATGATTTATAGCGCCACGGCCTTGGCCTTTGGCCAACGCCAACTTTGTTTTGGCTAAGGCTAATCCCTTCGCAGCGTGTTCTGGCTACGCTACTTTGGCTATGGTGCACTTGCACTATGGCGTACTTGAAGTCATGGCGTGCTTATCCATGGTATATTAGACCATTTTGTGTTTAGAGTGCGGTCTGTTTAAGCGTGTTTAGGTTATTGTATGCCTCTCAGAGAGCCCTGGGCAGACCTGGAGATGCGGTACTTCTGAGGTATTCGTTGAGACTCGGATGTTGAGTCATATTTTGAAAGGAAATACGTGAGGATGCGTCTCTGTTAACTCTCCACCATGTACCATTGAGAAATCTAGTTCTGATATCGAGGAATTCGAGGCGATGTCGACATGAAGCAGATTAATGGGTTTATGTGCTGGTGAGGTTATCGGTACTGCACCATGATATCATCCTCTCCACCGGGAGTTATAAGAGAGAACTCACATAGAGTACATTCAGCTCGTAGAACAGGTTCCTGAGCTATAGAGATGTGCCTGAGTAGGCGAGTGCCTTCAGATAAGGCGTAGTTAGAGGGTAGTTTTACGATTTTGTCTCTCTCCCATTTTTCACCATCTACATTAAGTCCCCTGGTTAGTGTGGAATAGTAATGTTTCATACTAAGCACTCGGATGGTGATAGCAACCTTAATTGTCTCAAGGTTTTCTATTCAGTGTTAGCAGAGGGTCGCGAAGAATGGACTAAAAGTAAATTCGTATGTAAATACAAACATGTTATTGGACAGGGATTCTTTACCTTTCCGGGTGACGTAGGATAAGGTAGGTGACAGACGATGCGTGACGAGGATTTCCTAGTATAAGGTTTGGGGCGTCCTAGGCGTGGCTCCCACAGGCCTCGCAGTTCCATCTTCTGGTTGAGGGGGTTGGCTTTGTAGTCGTCTTGGCTTGACCGAGGAGCTCCTAGGGTTTTGGTTTCTTAGTTCGAATCCCTTCTTCTCTTCTCCCTCAGAAATCTTCGAGAGGATCTCGCGTGAGTTTGTTGGCAGATTTTGACCAGGACTTTGAATGCAGCATCATTCCGTCTCTATCTTGCGCGGGTTTCGAGATTGAGTCAGCATCCCGCTCCATGCGTGGCGCATACAACTCCTAGGGTTCCGTGGTGTGCATATATATATGCAGTGATTATAACACTATAGCTCCGACTTCATCCCTTCATGCAAGTTTCTTCGTAGTGTGTGATTTTTTAAGATCCATGGCTGACAGTGGTAACTCTGGTTCGTCCTCACGGAAGAGAGCTTATACCAAACGGCGTGTCTCTGAAATCATGTCTGAGGAGAGAAATTCTGGTTCGTCCCCGCAGAGAGAAGCATACGTGAAGCGATGGACGTAGATTCCAAGTCCGGTGAGTGCCTTCTTGTAGTTTTATTACATGTGTACGCCTGTTCTTCTAACAAGGGCGGTAATGTTGCAGTGCAGAGTCATGGTGACTCGGAGTCGAGGTCGCTTAAGTGCTGGAAGGTCAAGTTTTGAAAAGGTTCCTCCGCCTGCTCAGACTCCAACAAGGGACCCAGTAAATTTTTTATCCCATCTTAACTTGGTCTTTTCCTTTCGTTTTCTTCTAATCGAATGTTATTCTCCCTTTTTAGGGGGCGCAGCCTCGCAAAAAGAAACATGCGAGTGTTCCTAGGAGGAAGCAATTAGGAGGCTCTCCGACCTATTACTCGATTTCGGTTGTTGTTATGGATGAAGACGACGAGGATGGTGGCACTGATGATGCTGGTCCTTCATCTAATGGTGGTCCAGTTCTTGACGACGTTGGCCTAGGAATAGATGACGTCGACCATTCGAGAGCCGCTTTTCCTTTCGATCCAGAGATGGTTTCCCTTTCTGAAGAACAGAGATTTGTTGGTGGCTTCCTTGTGCCGACTCTTTATGCGGATCTTTATGAGAAGATTTGGAAAAAAGTATGGTCACGTCGCTACCAACCAGTTGATGAAGGATACTCCTGTCATGGTGACCATGGTCTCCTTGCTTATCCATGTGATAAAGAAGATAGGAGAGGAAAAATTGTATGACGTAACCTCTGGGATGATCCAGAGGTGGGATAGTCGTATTGCTGTTTTAGAGGCTTTGATGTGCAACGTGGGATGGCTTCGTCAGCGGCTCGAGATCGTGAAGGTGGATCGCGCTGGGATGGTCTCTAACATCTTCCCCTGTTCGAAGGCTCTCCTTCGTGCCGAAAGGGACTTGGAAGGGTTATCTGACAAGGCTGGCCGAATGTTGAAAGTCATTCGGGCTAAGGAACAAGCTTTGGTTGAAGAGTCTAACAAGGTTAATGAGGTGATTGATAGTCTGAAGAAGAAGAACGATGTTTTTCGCCAGAGGGTGGAGATGCTTTATAAGCGAGACTAATCTTTTTTGGATGGGTTGTTTTGAAAGTCTGGCTTCAATATCTTGACGAGGGGAAGACTTAGGTTTGAGAGAGTGTTATTATTCAGAACTCTGGTGCCTATGAACGAAATGTACTGATCTTCTTTTTTTTTTTCAAATAAAATTTGGCATTTTATCTAAAAGAATGAAATTTCTCTTTTCTGACCTAAGTCCCCATGTGTCCCCGTGTCTCTGAGCTTGCTCGTTGTCTTTTCCTTGTGATGATCGTCCTTCGAATGGGATCCTGATTTCCTTTGTTATGAAACAGTGAACTCGCCTGAGTGGCCTTCCGGCTGTGTAGGGTTGTGCTCCGTCCCCTTTGTTGTCGCCGTGGTGGAGGGTTCTGCTAAGTCTCGGTGTAGTGTGACTTCGCGATGTTGAGCCTGTACCCACCTGTGTGGTCTTGCAAGGTTTGCTTTTCCTTCGTGTATTGGGAAGCTTGTGCTTGCGGCTCCACCCCCTTCCTCCTTTGTTGTGGCGCCATGGGTTGGGGCGCCATGCCCATGGTGCCGTTTTTTTTTTTTTATTTTTTTTTATTTTTTTATTTTTTTATTTTTTAGGGGACGGCATGGGTTGTGGCGCCATGGCTCCCTGGCCCTCTTGCTGGCCTCTTGTCGTGGCTCCTATCTTCTAGTGACCTTCCTTTCAAGCGTAGTTCGCCTTCAGCCACTTGTCGTTGATGATAGTCCCCTCTGCTTTTCCATCCATGGTAACTATCTTATAGTACCCACTCGCAGATGCCTTAGAGATGACATATGGACCTTCTCAGTTTGGGGTGAATTTTGGTGTCGTGGCGTCTTGTTGGATATATTTTGCCGTCTTCAGCACCAGGTCCCCCACTCGAAAAGTTCTTGGCTTCACAACTTTGTTGTATGCTCGAGAGAGTCTTTTCCGATACATTTCTATGTATATCTCTGTTTTGGTTCGCCTTCAGTCCAGGGAGTCTAGCTCTATTATCCTTGAATCATCTACCTCGGCTTAATTCCAATGGACACCACTTGCTGCTGCAATACGAGCGAATGATACCTTAATTTCTGCTGGTAGTTGTTTTTACCTGGAAACACAATGCACCGACTATAGGTACTTTCGTAGTGTTCGAGATCAAAGTTGAACAAGACGAGCCTAAACCAAGTCAATGGACGTTCACGTCTTGCTTCCGTCACAGAGAGGATAGAGGTTGATCTAGGGAGGGAAACAACGAAGTAACTTGAGATCAGGTTGAGGATGTGTTTTGGGTGTAAGAGTTCAGGATCTCCGTCGTAAAGGTGACTGGAAATCTCCAAGGCTAGAAGTGTGTTGGGTTGCTCAGGTGTGTTTGCTCTGAGGCTTTGGTTTATTCAGGTGTTCTGAATATCTGGTTGTTCTGGAAGGATGTTCTGCCTTGGAAGATAGAGGAGCCCTCTATTTATAGTTTTGAACTCACCCTGATCTCTCGACAGAGAAGGTGGAAGTCGTGGAAGAGTGGGGGAGTGGAGGACATGAGTAGTTTTTGGTAACTGCTTGGATCGTGTAGATCATGTCCACTCAGCGCCACTTTCTCGTAACTGTCCATTATCCCTATCAGTTTCTTTCAACTGCCGTAGACCGCCAGACCAATACCCCTAAAGTTATCCCCCTGTGTGATGGTTTGATGTCTCGAGTGATACGCAGACATTGCGTAGTTGAGTTGAGTTTGAGTAGAATCGTACGACTAGGATGTCGTGACTAGCACGAGTATTGTGCTTTTAGGACACGCGTAGTAGGCGTATAGGAGTGGCCTTGGCTGTTGGCCAAGGCCAAGAATTCATGGCGCCATGAACTAGTGACGCCATAGCCTAAGGGGCTATGGCTGATGAGTGACGAACTCACACAAAAATATATTCCTTACTTCTCTAAAACTAAATAATAGTATTGGATAAGCAGGTTCGTTCCTAAGGGAGAGAACTAAGTTGTTGACCTAATTTTCTGAATGAATGCAAGGTAATGAAACAATATATGAGATGAGAATGGTTGAGGAATCAATATCCACTATTGAATATGAATCAAATTAATCACACAAGTGCAATCTTCTTCAAAATACGTTTACTAACAATCCTAGACATGTTATAAGCTCAACAAGTCTATATGGACTCCAAAATAACTTTGTAGAATAAGTTCTCCACAAAATCTTAGTCAATCAAGCCACTTTGAATAAGCTCTCAAAGTGTAACGAAACTAACCGATAAATTCTATGAGTTGGATTGATCCTATCCACATGTTCATAAGCTCGACATGTTAACTTAGGGTTATCATCTACACACTATTGTCCACGGAATCCCTCCGCAACGTAAATGTTATGCTACTTATGATAAATCACCTCAACAATTACGGATTGAGGCTCAATAATCTAGCATTAGTATTACTAGCAATCCATTCAATGTGCACTTAAATATCATGCAAGCAATCCATGGTTATAAGCATAGTAGAAGACAAACAATAACACAATAATTAAAAGAAAGAGTTACTTGCATAAGGACTCAAATCAAAATAGTTTCAAAATCATCCTAAACCAAACAAGAATTTAGCTACAAAAGGTTCTCAAATAATTCAAAGAATAAAAGGAGTTTAAAGAGTAAGAAACTT
>JAJJMA010245678.1:0-13089 GCA_023529015.1 Papaver nudicaule
TAGGGCAAGCAAGAGATGGGACGTGAGTTTAGGATGAGCAAGGGATACACGTGAGCTAGGATGAACAAGGGATACACGTGAGCTAGGATGAGCAAGGGATGGGACGTGAGCTAGGATAAGCAAAGGGATGGGACGTGAGCTAGGGCATGTGCATAAGCATACACTACACCAAATTTGGCGGACTGCCACACAATTTAGCAACGTTTATGCTGCCGTTGCGGAATAACAACTCTTTTTGGCTGTTGCGGATTTTTTGGGCCGTTGCGGAATTTAGCAACGACCCCTGTCACGTTGCTAATAGCAACCCTTTTTTTATTACGCGTGCGAAGTAAGTGTGTGGGCATAAACACCTCCCCACACTTTTTAGTATGTTTGTGCCCAAACAAGCTATGCCTAGAGTATTTTCCCACCCCTAGCTGTGAAGTGTGTGGGATGATTGTGTGCCATGGCTGCTTAGACTTTAACCCTCATCGATCTAACCTAAAGTCCTCTCATCCTCAAACCCTTTTCTCCTTCGTCTCTCTTTCTTCTGCAGCCATGTTCTTCTCAGGTCTTTTTCTCTGGAAGCTCATGTTCTTCCGATTTCAAGCTAAATCCCTGAATCAATACCTCAACTTGCTAATCTTTATATCATATTCAAAACCCTTACCAGATCTGATCGAAAAAAAAAACCCTAATTCAAATTTATGTAACCCTAAAAAATTGATACCTCTTCTGATTCTCGTTTATAAACTTAACTCCATTCGATTTAGGGTTTTCAGTTCATCAATTCGAGTTATGTTTATGTTATTTTCATCTTCTTTCCTGTATTCGATTCGATTTAGGGTTTAAATTTTTTTTCTCGAAGATTACTGGTATAAGATCTCCATTCCTTTTATATGATTTGAAGGTCAGTTGGTATTACTTTGATGTTGGGGTTTCTTATTAGTTGGATTCTTATAATACTTGTGTGATGTGTTAGGGTTTCTTTTAGATGGTAATTTCTGATGATGTTTTTCTGTTTACATATGAATTGGGTATGTATCTGTTAAGATTTCAATTTCTGAACTTGGGGGTTTAGGTTAAGAAGGATGTGAATATATAATTTGCTTTCAGGTGGTAACATTAAAAGTTTGCTTGAGTTTGCCAATTTTGTTTTATTTAGTATTATGAAGAACAGTATTCTTTTTAAAATTTCCAAGGTGGTTAACACACTTGTACATAATATTCATGCATCTTGTCTTCAGATAGATTTACATCCTTGAGACAGGGAGCAGACCACCCTGATTTTCCTGCAAGAATATGTCTTCAATCCAAATCTCCAGGAACACTTAAACAGTTCAATAGACAAGATTCATACGCATTTGGTGGTATTCACATATGGCTAAGCTCTTGTCAATCTACAATAGTTTTTTTTCTTCTGGTAGTAACTATCCAAGCATAATCATCACAGAACTCAGATAAACACATATGGGGGGTGGGGGTAATGATTTAAACAATTCTAGGCTAATTAATGAAGGTATTGTTTTGTAGGAAAGGAATTAAAGCGGCTGCAAGATTGACGCAATGTTTATCTAAGAACAAGAAAGACGAGAAACTGGAGCAAGTTGCGGAGAAACAAGGAAGACAAGGGATACATAGCGTATTTGAGAAAGCTACATGCTGGAGAAAGGCAATATTGATGCAATGCTTACTTTCAAAGGATAAAATTTAGTCCTCAGGCATCATCTTCTATGACTAACCCCAGGAGAAGCTGATGTGCAAAATGTTGTGGTTCCTTGGGAGGTAATCACTTGTAGATGTTTTCCGTGGTGTTGTTTGCCTTGCCTTGTCTTTGCTTGCTTAATGTTCTTGGGATTTTTATTTTTGAATGAATTGTTTTGCTGCGGCATAGTTAGCTCTTAGTCTTGATGGATTCTTGTCAGTCACTTATAGTTTAAACTTAGCTACTTCGTCAATCATGTATAACACGTTGGTTATCTCTCTGGGGTGTAAATTATTAGGCCACCTATATGTGAAATATCAAATATGGCAGTTTGCATTTTCTAGATTATCTTCTGTTTATTTAGGTTTCATTAGCTCAAAGTTGTATCCCAAGATTATGGAGCTTCTCCTGTAGATTTTTTAAAAAGTTTGTTTGTTGCATAGTTCTCAATGAGTGTATGGCAGTTTGCATTTTCTAGATTGTCTTCTGTTTATTTTGGTTTCATTGTATCCCAAGATTACGAAGCTTCTTTTTTTAACTGATACATTTTCTATTTGTTGTATACTTACGTTTTCTATTAATTGATTGATCCCAAACTTTGAATTCTATTGTTTTCTTCAGCTAGCACAAAGCTTTTAAACTTTCATGATTACCTAATAGGCTAATACCTGACTTGACTGGCCTTTGTGCATTTTTATTTGTTGCAGTGATGTTTATGAAGGAACACGGATGGCTAATAAGATGGATATCTTTGGAATAAAACAGCTTTTACAACCCCTGGAAGAAGCTGGAACATTGATTAGGACAAAAGACCAGGTTTTTATTTTCTTTCTTGTATAATTTGTTCTGAATGTAGCAATGTTACGTCCTGTCTTTCTTTGGCACGTGAAGTCTTAAATTGAGTTCCACTATTTCCTTCAGTTACAAGAAGAATTGGACTCGTTCATTGTAGTGGAAAGAGATGGTTCTATCATTGCTTGTGCTGCACTTTTTCCTTTTTCTAAAGAAAAATGTGGAGAAGTGGCTGCTGTTGCCGTCTCTCCTGAATGTCGTGGCCACGGACAAGGAGACAAGCTACTTGGTATTATTATTTTTCCTTTCCGTGAACTTGTTCTTATTTTATTTGTATGACAAATGCTCAGAAAATAAATCATATTGAATGAATTGGAATTTAAGCTGCACTGTGTTCTTGGAAACAAGTTTTCTTGGTCTTTTGCATCTTTCTTTACTGCTTATAATTTTGAACATTTTCCTTTACATTCCAGATTACATCGAAAAGAAGGCAGCATCCCTTGGTTTGGAAAAGCTTTTTCTGCTTACCACCGGAAGAACTAATTCAGACGTCTAGAGTTGGGGAATTTAAGATGCGTCTTCAGCTTTTCCATGGCCAGATTGATTGTGGTATTCACTTGAAGTCAGATCCAACATATGACGTGGAAAAGTTTATATAGCTCGATCTGTTTTGTTTTATATTCTGATTTTGTTTTCTGTGTCGTTTGAGAACATGAACATAAAAGCACTTTGATCTCCATTCTACCGATATTTCCAAGTTTTCTTAAATGCGATTCTTTCTCTGTTGGTTCTTAAGAAGTTCTCTTTTGTTTTGGTGCTTGTGGCAGGTCTTTCATGGTGTAATTGTTGCTTGGCAAGGCTATAGAGGAGTTCGAATGTCGCCTTGCGATCCAGAATGAATCAGTAAGCTTCTCTAAGCGTTGTTAGTAATTTGTATATCTTATTAGAGAACAAGAACACTGGTTTTTAGTTATTGAATGTATGAAGTTTTTTAGTTTTTTTTTTGCTAAGTGGAAGAACTAGTTTTTAGTCTTTTTGGCTAAGTGTAAGAACTAGTTTTTAGTTTTTTTGGCCAAGTGTAAGAACAGAGTATGAAATTTTTATAAGTGTATGAAGTATTGGTTTTGGCTAAGTGTAATTTTTTGAAATGTCTATTGAAATTTTTCTAAGGTCCAAAAAGACTTTCTATTGACCATGACCAAAAAGACTGTCCTGTTGACCAGGTCAAAGATTGGCCGAGCTGACCAGAACTGACCAGGTCAAAGTCAAGCTTGGTCTTCTTTGACCTGGTAGTTTTTTTTTAATTTGGTAAAAATTTACAAACGGTAATGGCGCCGTTGCTGGTCAAAATATTCGAAACGGTCGGTGGGCTGTTGCTAATTAGAATCCGTAACGACAATGGCGTCGTTGCTGGCAAATATCCGAAACGGAAACCCAGCCGTTGCTGCCAAAATTTGGCAACGGTGAAGAAACCGTTGCTTAATCCGTTGCTATCCGAGTTTAGCAACGGCAACATTACCGTTGCTAAAATTTGTCACACCATGAATAGCAACGGCCAGCCACCGTTTCTAACACTTTTAGCAACAGATGGGCACCGTTGCTACCGGCGAAATTTGGTGTAGTGATAGGCTAGTAGGATGCGTGCACAAGGATGCATGCATAAGCAAGGTCGCATGCATAGGCAAGGTCGCATGCATAGGCAAGGATGTATGCGCGCAGGCTAGGGATATGGACCATGGTACTAGGATATGGTCGTGAAAGATCAAAATATGGCTATGGTGACCAACTTTCTTATCCCTACTGTAAAATAAATTCATACCTTGCCACAAGCCATCCCAAGATACCAAAATGCAAAATTACTCTTGCAACCTCCTCGCCAAAAACCACCATCAACATTTAGTCCCCTGCGCAGCATGGTACCGTGAGTGTTCCAGGGTGAGCATAAGTTGATGAACTAGCCACGTCTGCACAAACTCTTTAATCACGAACATGAAGCCCAAACATGACCTTGTACTTTGGAGTACTCGCATAAGCTTGACTTGTGATAATCTTGACATCTTATTCATGACTCTTTTGTGCAGCCAACTCCGCCTAATCAGAAGTTCGTTAGCGTCGCAACACAAGAGACCAATACAGTTTCCAAGCTAAGAACAACTCCATAGTGACTCCTTAAAGTATCAATCAATTCCCCAATCCATTTGCAAAGGATTGGGTAATGGTAGGACTTCATTCCGTTTGCTATATTTTCACTTTTAATAGAAAAGCAAAAATCCCGTCAGATTTTCCTGTTCGAGTCACATCACGAGAATGACCATAAAATCTTCATACGACATTGGATTTTGATGTTTGACCCCAATTTAGAAAAAGGACTTCAGTAGCTTTCACCTCAAAAAAGAAAATCTGAATTCCACGCTGTTTTGCTCGTTATTTCATGTGCCACAATTGGCGTAACCTCCAGAAATATTGCAGACTGCATGCTGTTCAGTGGAAAAATCATTCCGGCCAGTATATTTTCTCAAAAATTAAGCCCTTTTAGTACGTTGGAGAAAACATCCATACGAACAACTTTCGTGAACTCATTGTACAACTTTTGAGTTTTCTGCAGTACTTCGTAATAATTCAGACGTCAGAAAATTCCTTCTTTAGAAAACGTCGTGAACTCATTGTAATACTTTCTTTTGATGGTGTTTCTTCCTTATTTGATGTAGGATGGACCTGCTCCAGGCTTTGTGAATGCTTCATTCACTCCCTTTGGTCAAATCTCACCCTTCGGTGGAGCAACTCCGGATGGCACGACTACAGAGCGAAATAAAAGTGGAGAAACAACAAGACCCATATCCTCCGTAACACTTGATGATACACATGTTACTTTTGTCAACTCTTTTAATTTGAAGTAAAATATTTCAGTATTATATTCTCACCTTGTTTGCTCTTGCAGCCTTCTGGTGGTAACGAAGAGACGGAAGATAGTTACTTCGTCGGTAAAAAGATCAGTGATGGTCAAAACCTCAGTAAGGATTTTGACAATGTTGTTGATGAAAATCTTTCCCTTGTCAAGGTAAACTCAGCCATCTTCTCATATTAAGCTTTCATTATATAGCTTGAAACGTATTGTTAAACCCCCGCTTGTCTTGAATTCAGGTTGTCGATAAAGAACTTCAAATTTATGAGAATCCCGACATTATTGATGTAGATGCTCCAATTACTTAGATCCTCCAGGAATTTCCTTCTGCTAGTATGACGTATAATCCGCCTCATTAGGTGACTCTCCCTGGGCATGAGTTAGTGGGAGGATTTAATGTTCCAAAGGAACACGTCCCACTCTATAATAAAATTTGGAACCGCTATGGTCATTCTGTTACTGCTGGAAAGAGTGTCCACTTCTACACATCCATAGGTATTGTGGCTGACTTCATGGTGTTGATAGCCAAGATGGATGCTACCCCATTAAAGGATGTCACTGATGAGCTGTTATGTGAGATAGAGGAATTAATCACTGCATTAAAAATCTTCAAACTCAACTTGTCGTGGCTTCAGGCAAGAATCAAGTATGTTCGAACAAGGCGTGCTGTTGTTGGCAAGTTCACACGTGACTTGGTGGAACAAGAAGAGAGAAACTATGATGCCGAAGTTGAAAAGATTCGCAAGTTGGCTAAGATTCTGGATAAGAAAGCTGTTGATATTGCTCAAATAAAGAAGGCGATTATTGAAAGAGAAAAATCTTCACTAGATGGTTGTCTCTGAAGGGTTTCAGGAGCAAAACATTTTCTCAGTAGAAATTTATTTTGCTTTTATTTGGGTTTATGGAACAAATGGTTTGTAGGGATTGATTGTTTTGAATTTGAATTTTTGAATTGAATTGCTAAAAGGCAAGAGATTGCTTGCACTTTTGTTTTAAAGGAATTGGAAATTAAGTGAATCTTCATATCTTCTTGAGTCACTTGCCATTGATCACCATGTTTGAAGGCCTCTCATGTATTGCACTTATCATGTATTGTGCATTAGGCATGACTCGAGATATGACATAAGGTCCCTCCCAGTTTGGTGTGGATCCCGAAACAGAAATCCCCTTTCGATTAGTACGTCGCATAACCTTATTCCCTTCTTGAAAAACCTTAGGCTCCCATGACAACTCAGGTGTCCTTCGCCTATATGAACGTTGCTTTATTCGGGCCCACTTTTTTGCAGCTTTGGCCTTAACTCCCTCACGAGGTGTCTCGAGAGATTGGATAGACTTGATGTAATCAAGTCCCCATGTCAGAGAATTATCCAATGTTTGTGTAGGGACGCGTCGGATAGGATTCCCGTTGACTAAATAATTCTGAATTAAATATTTCAAATCACTTTCACGTACCTCTTTGGATACTATCAGAGTTTCTGACCCCACATGGTACTCTAGCTTTCCCACGTTTCAGCTTTCTTGGTCGAACATGAGTTCTCGGCCCTTGATGATTACTGGGGAGACTGTAGGCACAAATCTCTTCCCATGAAGCCAGGGACGCCCCAAAATCATATCATGCTCATTATCTTCTTTGATTACATGGAACTTTTCTTTGGTGCGAGTCGAATCCACGCTCAGATCCAAAGTAATGTGACCGTCCACATCTTGAAAATTTCCTTTGAATCTTTCATCACTGTGGGATAATAGATAACATACCGTCTGGAAATCCCAATTGCTTGAAGTGTTTTGATCGGGATTAGGTTAACCATAACACTAGCATCAATTTGAACTCTCTTAAAATTTGTACTTTTGAGACGGGCAGAGATAAGTGGTATTGGGACGCGCTTCCCTCCTGCCATCATCTGTGGTGTAACTTCATCAGGCTTTGATTGAATTTCTCTATCTCTTTCAGGTACAAGTACTTCTTTACCACTAGCAATCCAGTTGAAGGCTGCGAAAATGTTTCTTCGCTGGTGTGGATACCTAGAATTTGACTAGGTACTACAAGCCTTACTAAGGCTCCAAAGCCCATCAAAAAGAGCCCATGAAGGAGTCAAAAAGGGAAAATGAGAAGTCAAGGCAGTAAGACCAGAAGTCAAGATAAACTTTAAAATGAAGGAGTGGCATTTTCGTAATAAAGGGTTTGTGAGACACATGTCACCATGACATGAGAGAGAGATCTCTATAAATATCAAGGGAATAGTATTTTGAAAGGGATCCATTCTTGGTTTTATCTTCTCTCTTCACTTCTCTCCCTCTCTTTCTCTCTCTTTCTCTCCCTCTCTCATGGCAAAGGGACTGCTGTGGTTAGGAGGAGGCATAGAACCTACGGTATCAATATTTGGCGACCACATGCGGAGCCTACTCTCTAGCCCAGCAGATCTCTCGGGAGTTTTCTATTTTTTTTTTGGCTCATTCCTCGTCCATTTTCATTACCCGAGGGTATCTTATATCTCTTTTAAACCGCGTCTATCTCATCCCACCCGCGTCAATCTTCTCAAAACCATTAACGCTCTTCCCTGCCATACACGCTTCACCTGTACCACCACCAACCCTCTGATTACTCCAACGCCTCAACCATCTTTAACACCAGCATCACCACCTAACCAAGGTGATCACTCAACCTCGCTTCAACCAAAAGTTAAAAGGGTCTACAGCAACAACAACCAGTAGCTTCACCTTCCATTCAACCTCTTTCCTCCGCGTCTATTACCCCCCTACACCTGTATGTATCCGGCGTCTCACCAACCGTCTTCAACCACTGTGTCTTGTTTCATGCCCCATTCACTACCCGCGCCTATTATTTACTCCACGTTTATCTCAATCTTCACTCTCCATTCTCATCTCACCTGCCGCGTTTATCGAAGTCCACATCGTAACCCCAAAAGGCGGATGCCTCTTCTCCTTAGCGAAAAATATGTCAGACAAAATACACCCAAGTTCCAACATTACCTCTCCTACTACAGGAGCGTGGATTCATCATCAGACTCCAATCACGTCAAAGGGCCGCTTATGATCATTATCCTATTACACCAGTATCGAGTCATCCTCAATATCCGGCTTTACCAACACCGCTTCCTTCTCCTTGTCCGGCTACACCACCGACAAGCCCTGCTCCACGTCCTACAAAAACCAGGAGTAACCAGACACACCTTACCAAGCCAATCCTGCAACCAAAGCACAACAACCCCTGTGTCCTCGATAACAAAAGATATTTGTCGTTCTCAACCTGCTTATTTCACATGGCCGACGATTATCCCTCTCAATGTGACATCAATTATGCCGCGGAGTAAAATCAAAAACAGAAAGGGAATCAATAAAGCATACATCAACAACGGAATCATCTCAACGACAAATTCAGATAAGTTTTCGTTCCTTCATCTCTTGATTTGATCGTAACCACAGATTGAATCTGTTAGGACATTGTCCGGTCAAACCCACTAGCATTGGTATGTCAAGCTAGTTGTCAGTTTTAGGTGTCAAAACACAATTCTTGATTTAGCCTACTCAAGGTTTACTTCGGGTTAGGATAGAGGTAGTAGAGTTTAAAGTCGATCTCCACCCTTTGAAGATGAAGATGGAGAACACACGAAGACATCATCAAGGACTTCATCAACAAAGGTTAGTAAAGATTGAATTTTCCTTGAACTCTTGTTATTCTTATCTCTATCTATCGAAGTAATGAACTCACTATGTGGAACAATGCTTATGACGGTGAAATTACATCATTGTATATTAACCCGAGGAGATTTGGTCCATATGATCATAGTGAGGGCAACCTTTGACCTTTGAGTAGGTCTCCATGTTATAGTGAATGGAAATACGAATTCAACGCTTTAAGAATCACTTCATTCCGTTGTAAAACGAAGAAGTTATGAGTGATTCATTGAAACTGAAAAGCGTGGCTAAAAGCTGAATTCGGGAAAGGGAGTAGGAAGCTTCTGGAAGCTTCTGGAACTTTCGGGAACGCTTTTCAAAAGTGTTGGGGTTCGCGAACCGCCACCTCGGGATTTACGATTAGGGTTTCTGTCGTGTTTCTGAGGTCCATCTCCTGGCTACGATGGTCCACCTTCACACCTGTGTTGTGGTCCGTCCTGATTAGAGTTTTTCTACATTATCTTTCTTAAGAGATAAGTTTTGTAGAATATCTTCTAGTCAAGGGATAAGGTTATCCTTTCACAATTGTTATGAAACCAAAACTCTTAAATGAGGTAGTTATAATCTATCAAACTCTTGTTAGATAAACACTACTTGGTTTCTACAATAGAAAGGTGACTAGATTCATTGTGTGCAAGTTAAGTAACGGGGCGTGTTTACACGGTCACTAGCTAACTTGTTGCACAAGGAGTCTTAGCTTTATCCTTAAGCAACCATCACTATAAATATACATACATGTAGCTTAACAAACCATCCCTGCTGGTGTGTGTGCTACATAAGGTTGTTCTCCGCTATTTCTGTTCTTCACGAACAAGGTGAGAATTACATAAGACTTTACTTAGGGATTGTAAAGCCAAGTTTAACTATCTTTCTTCTCTAGATAGTTCTGAACTTGTATCCAGGTAGACCATTATAATTCTTGTCTATTCTATGGTCCTTCTCTTCTGCAATAAGGCCATTCAAGGATTATAGGTTGTAAAACCAGGATTGATAGATTCGATCTATATTGTACATCAACTTAGGTTGTTTTACATATAGGTTAGAGATTCTGCAAGATATCTCTAGGTTCTCTAGTTGTTCTTGCAAGAATACAATTAGGTCGTCACGGTTCTCGTGCAAACCCTAATTGTGTGTTTTTGATACCTGACCTTGTGAACGGTTCCTCAAAACACAAAACAAGTTTCCAAAACCTTGATTATATCTAAAGGGAAAATTGTTCTTTACGTATTCTCTGTCGAAAGACGGATTGAGTACAAAAAGCCTTTAACAGCGGTTAAAGCAACTCCTAGGCCTGTAACAGACGTCAGCTGGGGGAATCAAGTGCGTAGGGTCTTGCGGGATCCAAGAGGCGTAAAGAGTGCAACAGTAGCTGATTCGCTTGGGGGGTGGAATCGGTCTCTTCTACATTCCAATCCGAAGTCTGATAGTAGGTTAGTGCTTGTAGACAGTTAATACTGTGTGGTGTTCAAAACTGGACGAGGTCCCGAGGTTTTTCTGCAAGGCAGTTTCCTCGTTAAAAAAACTTATGGTGTCTTGTGTGCTTTTACTTTCCGCATTATAACTCTGATTTATAATTAAAGCACCAAGTAGTATGTTATTGCCTAACTGTCGAGATTACTCCAGTTAGAGGTTTGGATATTGATTTTTGAGATCGTCCAGACTTTTACCATAAGACTCACGAGCCAAAACGAAAAGTTGGTAGTATTTCGGTACCCCTTCTTTTTCAGAATCTAAAATCCAGATCTGCATTTTTTGTAAACTTTGCCTTAATCTTGACCTTGAATTATTTAAATAAAGTATTTATGATAAGTTTAAATCCTGAGTTTTGGATGAGACAATCAAAGGGAATTTCTGATTCATGGCCATTAACTAAACGAGTTTTATGTTGCAGAGCTGCCCCTACAGTGTCTACGCAAGAAAACAAAAATGTGAGATGAAGAAAAGACACGAGAATCGGTTCTGTTATACACCCTACACGCGTCCTTGCCTTTGCAAACAAAAAATGTTGTCTATAGCTGATTCATTAGCATGTCAATCTCCACACGCTGGCTCTCATATCGCCTACGCATGTCTAGTTGTTCCGCGTACTAACGCACGCCACTTTTATTGGATACTCCATCATCTATTTTATTCCCTCTCCCCATTTACATACATTCTGCCTATCAGATCTTTGCCACTTAATTATGAAGTATTATGGTGTCGAAATACCCCACTTTCCTTGCTTCTCGCTCTCTGACAAAATAAATTGATCCCCACCCCCTTATCTTTCGGTGTTCCCGCTCACAATATCAGCCTAGTTGGGTCAAAACGCGGAAATTCCTACATATTATTCCACGAGTTCATCTCTTGCTTCCGCTTCTATCTCACTCCTCACCCCCACACGCGTCTAAATCCACTATGTGGGTTTCAAAAGGGGGACCGAGTAATCAACCCAAGGTCACCTTTCATTTCCTATTCTCTGCCAAGTTGCCAACCAAAACAAACACGCGCCCACCTAGCACATGTTCCCAAACAACATCAGCGGGGTCACTTTCTTGTTAACTAATATATATCCGCGCCCACCAAACAATGATGTGTATATGCGCTTTCAACGCGAGCACTACCTTGTAAATCCTCTCATTTTTTCATACAAACCATGGTTTCACACGCGTATACTAGACGAACGCGATATCATCAAAATCAATCTCTCTTCTACCAACGCGCCACATCTGCTCCGAGTCTACACCCACCTCCACCAACACTAAAACGCAAAGCCGCTTCATCATCGCCCTCTGACTACCCCAAACTTCACCAACATCACGCTGGATTAGGAAATGTTACGTGTACTCGAACGACCAGCGATATATACCGGTAACCTGAATCCACTTTTTTCTGATCTCTATTGGGTATTTAACCTATTTAATGCTATGATTGTCCATATGCGCATGACCCACCATTCATATACGCGCTAGACTTGTAATCTTACACACTCACCCAAATAAAGTTCACTTACGTTATTATTACCATGTGAAATAACACGTTACACAACACTTTTTTGAAATGCCATTTACTATTAAATTTTTTGAGTAGGATGATCTAAAACCACACAGTATTATAGTACCCTTTTTGTTTGGTCTGAATTTCTTTAGTCTATCTTGTATTTTTAGTCATTTATAACTGTACGCGTCCCTCATGTTTTAAATTCAAACTTGCCCAATATGTGAAGGCCAGGGGACCTAACCTCCTTAACGCGACTTGTTATTACTTATTGATACGGTGTATATAAATCATATAAAAATTTCTTATGCGTCGATATCTTGTTGTTACCCGACTATGTTCAAATATTATGCACTGTTCTAATTAATAGAGGCATGGAACTTCTGATAATGCATGTTGTTTGTTTGGACAAAATTATCGTCCTATCTGTGCGAATTTGTCTCTCTCTTAGCACCTCGCCTGTATACGAATATGTGCGCGCACTTTACAACCATTAGCAGTATATATGAGAAGCCATCTCCTTAGCTTGTTGAGCAAAATAAACATTACTAAATTAGCAAAGTTTTAGATTTTGTCACCATGTATATTGGACAATTAATGTTTACACTATATTTTGATGGTTCTTATTCACTCGTAACCATGATTAGTAAAATGCCCTGTACACCATCTGTTTATACGATTAGTTAACTATTCGTATAAGTAAAACTTCCAACCAATTATTATTTGTTTGTTTGATTTACTTGCTCTTTAGTCTCTCTTAGACACTTAATTCCATGAATATAGGAGCATCATTTTTCAGTTTAAATTTCCGAATATTTTTATATTTAGTTATTTAGCATTTAATAGTCCGAGAGCTTATGCTCAATATCACTTCATTGTACGCTGGAAAAAGAGCCAACACTAATATGTATGATGTGAAAACGCTGAAAACGCTACCTTGTACCACTTTCAAAATCGATTTAACACAAGGGCACTGAAAACCCTGGTCGATTGGGCACTGAAAACCCTGGTCGATTGGGCACTGAAAACCCTAAAGGAG
>JAJJMA010245683.1:4502-34187 GCA_023529015.1 Papaver nudicaule
TGGAGAAGATAGATCGAATAACAGAGAAAACCCTTTCCAGAACTTCTATGTCATGACTATCTTTGTCACAAGTATATTACTCTGATCATGATTAGAGTGAGATAAATGTTATATCCTAATGGGTAAGGACTTTTTTCAGAATGTTGATTATGGATCGACTTTTTTGGGTACCTTCATAAGAATATATATTCTTATTGCCATGTGAAGGAACACTGGGTCGAACAAATATCAGAATGTAATCTTCTCATCCTTCTATGTTTCTAGTGTGCACTTTCACAAAGCAAAGGTCAAACAAAGAGAAAACACACACCTAGAGTACTGACTTGTGCTATCTGGCACGGTGGCGAAAAATAACCTTGATTATAAAAATCGTAAGGTATCAAATAATCTGTATACTAGTACTACCTAACAATTTTTTTTCTGTCGTCACTGTTATATAAAGCAATACCAAATATCTGTACTCAACCATTGACTACAGTTATAATAAAGCAGTATAAGAAACATCAAAAATTCAATTCTTTCATGCAGTCAAAACAAGGAATTAGAATACTAATAGGGCGATGTTTGTGCATTACTTAATTGATATGAAAAACAGATAAAGACTACAAGATCTTTCAAACAAATTAGTAGAATAAAAACCTGTTTGCATTTTCTGGTCACTGTTATGCAATCTGTTTTTCTTCATCCCCTCCTTTCCCTTCCTACTGCCGCAGCACTGGATAAAGGCTTTCGACAAACGTCCCACAGTCATATCCATAAACAGGTTCATTGGTGAGGAAGCCCTTGCCGTTACTAACGGTACTGATTTCAACAAAATTCAATGTTTTCTTCTTCCTATCGTAACAATAAAGAGAGAAGACACCTCCTAATTGTTCTTTCCGTCCGATCCTCATAATGATCAGGTCTGTACCGGTAATGGCTTGAAACATAAGCTCTGAGCACGGAATTGTTCGACAACATTTAATCATCTTCTGTTCCCATTCAAGAGGGATTGAAATTGTTTCTTCAGTCCAACTGGAAGTAGTGATACTCTCAGCTTTCTGGTCATCATGAAATATCCACATCTTGATTGCATTTTTGCCATTACCATCAACTATAAGTGTTCTATCCAGTAGACCAAGGCATCCATCAATTACCAGTAAATCATGAGAATTATTATTGATCACAAAGGAAGTCTGGCGACAATCAACAATGAATTCTGGGATGGGTATAACTCTAAATTTCTCTCTTCCGATATCAAATGCTACTATGAACTTGGCTTTAGCAGAAATTGACACATCGAAATAGTTGTAAGTACTCAGCCAATACACGACTCCATTCACATAAACAGATTCTCCATAGGCCTTGTACGGTGGGACGTCATCTATCTTTCTCCATGCATTTTGCCCAACAGTCAGCACCTCACAAACATCAGTAGCACCAGTTTCATATCCAGCACTAGCTGATTGCCATAAGCAAACCACTTTGTGTTCCTTAGTTTTGGAATCAAATCCAAATCCATAAAATGGTAATCCTTTCGACACCCTTGATTCAATCCAGGATGTTTTGTCTCCAGTGCTGGGGTTGTAAATGAGAACGTCACCCATAAATCCCGCGAAGCACACCAAACCATTGACAGGATTCAACATCATAGCTAGACGATGTTCAGACTGTAGTTTCATCTGATCTAAGAGCACCCCACCTTCAAACAAGTTCACCGAGAATAAAAACCTTCCTATTCTCCTACTAACATAGATAAGGAGTCTTGGACAAGCTTTTGATCGATTGAAATGTAAACCAACAAAATATGGGTCTCGAACTACAGAGCGCCAATGTCTACAAACAAGCTTTACCTGCAATAATGACTTCACTGGCACTCGGACCAATATTTCACACAAAGCCTGACCATCCAGTAGACTAAAAGGGGTCTTCATATCATCCTCAACGTATACAAAATCTCTCCTTCTATTCAGCTCATTTGTTTCTTTTCCAGTGTTTCCACTCCCCGCCTTGTTAAGTTTTTCAGTAGTTTTCTTTCGCACTGAAGTCATCTTCGGAAGAATCGAGTTTAAAACTGCTTGCCGAATGTATCTATTCCTGCTTGGCATGCACCTTCAAACATTTCAAACCAACTTCAGTTAATTATACAATACCAAATATAGAAGACACACATTTGATATATACATACAACTCAGAACTTATTCCTTTAGATTATTCATTTACCAAAACGCAAACAAGAAAAATTCTTAAAAACCTTGTATGCAACTTCACTAAAAAAATCATCAAAACAAGGGTATATCATACAATTGTCTACACAAAGATGGGTTCCAATCCTAATTAAAGTAATGAGTGGGTTCCAATCCTAAACCCCGAATTTAAATTCAAATAGTAGTTCAAGTTTCTAGTAATTAATGCGTCAAAAAAAGGAAAAGAAAAAGGTGTAGTGAAAGTAAATCCGGTATACCTGAATCTCCGATGCAAACCCTAATGATCTGAATTTGTGCCGAGAGAGTGACAGGGAGAGGAGCAGGGACACAGAGGGTCAGGGAGTCACTGAATTAAGGTTTCTCTATTTTTCAGGTATTTACAAGGAGGTTTTAGTTTTAGACATGTGTTATTTAGCGTACACTATTTGGATAAGGGGATGTCAGAAACTATATATACACAGAAGAGGCAAAATAAATATCTGTGCCCAAATGCCGGTACTTACTCATTGCTGTTTCATAGACCCCTGGCTCTCTGGGAAAAGAAGCATCCTCTATCTGGCTGGCATATCTGTCTAGAGAAGTGCAAGAAAATGGTCATATGTGGTAGATATAGTATGTATTCGAGTTGTGTAGCAGAGGTTGCTGGGCCGCTCAATGGACTCGCAGAGAGAAAAAGAAGCCCAGCATGATAGAAAAGAGCCTGTCAAGCTAGCCGAGGAGACTTGCTATGAACCAATTCGCATTTTTTTTGAAACCTGCTTTGAGCCCTTCCCAAATTATGCGAGCCCTCCCGCCGTCCCTCCCCCTAGTAATTTTTGGGACCCCTTTAGTTTTCCAACTTTTTTAAATACCAAACTACCCCTCACATGATTAGTCTTAATCATTAGATTAGAGTTAACTAATTAACCTATATATTCTTAATCCTATCCCTAAAACAAAAAAAAAAAAAATTCTTCACAAAAAAAATTTTTCTCTTCTTCTTCTCCTTCTTCTTCTCTAAAACCAAAACAACGAAATTCGTCGCGAAATCATCGAAACTCATCGATTTAGGAAAATTAATCGTGTGCGTTCTATATAACATGGCGAGGTCTAAAACAAAGGCTGGAAATCGATCCAAAAAACCACAATCTCCGGATGAACCCACTCTTGCCCAAGTTCAACTTCAAAATCGAATCGAGTGAGAAAAAGAAGAAATGGTCGCGATTCGAAGATAATTTCACAAACCCATTTCATCATATTTGAGTCTTATGGTGTGTGATTGAATTATTATGTTGTTTCCATGGGTGAATCGAGAGATTTCGTCAAAAAAACGCACTTTCAGATCCATATTCGGCCCCTAAAAAAACCCAGAATAGGGGCCGAATGCTCCATTTTCCCTGAGAATGAAGAACAGTTCGGCCCCTAAATTTTTTTTTAGGGCCGAATGTGCATTCGGCCCCTATTTTTTTTAGGGCCGAATACGTATTCGGCCCCTAACGTGTATATGGAAATAGGGGCCGAATTAGCATTCGGCCCTCACGATAAAAATGAATAGGAGCCGAATGTTCAGGTGTGCATAGTAGGGGCGGACAGTGTTACATTCGGCCTGTAACCCATCCCAACAATAGGGGCCGAATGTACATTCGGCCCCTAAAGTGTATATTAAAATAGGGGCCGAATGTATATTCGGCCCTCACGATAAACATTCGGCCCCCCAAAAAATTTATATGGACTCACATTCTTTAAAACTCCTCCGTCCACCTTATCTGGTTCGACAAACCATCTGTCTGGTTTAAACTCCATTCGATCTTTTCCCCACAATTCTTTCATCCTACCCATTCCATACTGAAAGTATGTAACTCTATCTCCACTTCGAACTCTTGTACCATCAGGTAGCACATCGTCGGCGAGTGGGTGCTTCGAGTCCCATGCGACTGGTGGATACAACCTCATTGTCTCATTCAAGCAGGCCTTCATCAATCCCATCTCCTTTAACTCCTCGTAATCTAATAACCTCTCTTTCTCATCATTATCATCAAGATTTTTCTGTACTTCTTTCACTAAATCAGCTTCTACATTTGGGTAACGGGAGAGTGACCAGAACAACCAAGTCATTGCTGCTGATGTTGTATCTCTTCCTGCCATTATAAAACTTATAACCATATCTCTGATAAGTTCTTCATCATGACCAGCTGATATTAAACGAGACAACAAATCTTCTTCACAATCGACTCCATTATAATCATCCTTTTCTTGTACTCGTTTCAGTTTTTCTTTCTTGGACTGAATAATCTCCGCAACAGATTGATGCACATGTTCAATGGCTTCCTTGAGTGTCTTTTCCGTTCCAATCTTTAAAGCCCTCTTGATCTTCCAAATGATAAATAGCGGCGCAGCTCCACGCCTAGCACAGATCATGGATGCTATGTCGAAAGCCGTAGCTAATGGAGAATTGGGTAATGAAGGTTCTAAACAACCAGGATCAGTACCCAAAGAAACCTTGCAAACGACATCGAGAGCAAATCTTCTTAACAACTCTTGCATGTCTAAAACTTTACCAGTCTTCACCATGCCTTGACTGTAGATCCCACATTCGGCCCCCCAAAAAAAAAAAAATAGGGGCCGAATCCACATTCGGCCCCTAAAAAAAAATAGGGGCCGAATTATTCGGCCCTAAAAACCAAAAATAGGGGCCGAATTGTTCTTCATTCTCAAGTAAAATGTAGCATTCGGCCCCTATTCTAGGTTTTTTTAGGGGCTGAATGTGGCTCTGAAAGTGCGTTTTTTCGACTAAATCTCTCGTTTTATCCATGTAAACAACATAATCATTCAATCACACACCATAATAATCAAATATGATGAAATGGGTTTGTGAAATTTCCTTCGAATCGCGACCATTTCTTCTTTTTCACGCTCGATTTGATTTTGACGTTGAACTTGGGCAAGAGTGGGTTCATCCGGATCCGGTGGAGATTGTGGTTGCTTGGATCGATTTCCAGCCTTTGTTTTCGACCTCGTCATGTTATATAGAACGCACGCGATTAATTTTCCTAAATCGACGAGTTTCGATGATTTCGCGACGAATTTCGTTCTTTTGGTTTTAGAGAAGAATAAGAAGAAGAAGAAGAAGAAGAAGAAGAAGAAGAGAAGTTTTGTTTTGGTGAAGAGAAGTTTTTTTGGTTTTGTTTTAGGGATAGGATTAAGAATATATAGGTTAATTAGTCAAAGGGTATACTAGTCATTTCAAGTGTTAATTGAGGGATAACTTAGTTATTTCATTGCAAGGGCTAAAAGGTAATTTTGGCAGCGGGAGGGCTCGCAGAATTTGGGAAGGGCTCAAAGCAGGTTTCTTTTTTTTTCAGCACCTAATTATGTTCAAATGCATTACTCTGATCATGATTAGTACTGTGTGAGATAAATGCTATATCCTGATGGAAAAGGACATAGGCAAGTCATCCTTGGCTAATAAACAGAGACTCTTGTCTTCATGTAAGACCTCTTCTCTTCTTGTTCTTCTTCTTATTACTCGTCTTTGTATCGCTCTCTACCCTATAGCTTCTTGTGCTCGTTCGCATTTGGGATGTCAACTCTACGTTGGAAACCATATCTATTTATAGACTCATCGGTCGGAATAAGTTTCCATCAATGTGGATTATCTCGGATATTTTTTCCATATTAACCATGCATTGACTTCTTTTTGTGTACCTTCATAATCATATATTCTTATTGCCATATATATGAAGGAACACTTGGTCGAAGGAATATGGGAATGTTATCTTCTCATTCTACTACTCAAATTTTCCTAGTGTAAGATCAGAAAGCAATGATCGACCTAAGGTGGGAAAAACACGGGAGCGCCTAGGTGTGGAGCATTTTAGGGTGGAGAGTTTGTTGAGAGGGAGGTGGGACCACCCACCACCAGCAGAATTGTAGAGAGTCCGCCGTTAGATTAAAGTTTCCAGTCTCATTTCCTTTCTCTTCTCACAATTTCTATCTCCCTCTCTCAAATCTATACAAATACCCTACAAAATTCATCTCTACCTCTAGCATTTTCAAAAAAAAACACACCCTGTGGCATGGTGGTACAAAAATAGAAGATGCTCTTCTAAGTCTACCCTATTTTGACAGCACGTCGTTTTTAAGTTAAAAAAAAACCTTGTAGTATGCTACTGCTGAAATATGACAGCGGTGATAGGGACATGCTTAAGATGCCGTAATCCTCCAATAAAATTGTCAACGGCATTTTATGGTTCTGAAAATCTATCTATTCTATTCTATTATATAAAGGGAACACCCCTTAATGAAGCTGTAAAAATTTCGGACTATTTTACCTCCTATTTTAAATTACAAATAAGCACTTTACGGAAATAGACGAGGGCATAATAGTAATTAAATTGATAAATATTATTTTGACCACTTTACCCCTATCCATATATTTAAATCTACATCCATAAAAAACATAACAAGGGTATAAACGTAAATCAATGTACAAAAAAAATGTATCCTCCCCCCTAATTCTAGAATAATCTTGACCCTTCTCCTCTGGAACCATGTGATTCTGCATTTTCATTCTGCAAACCCAAACCTAAACTACGACCCAAATTTATCAAATTATCAAACCTAAACACAGACCAAACATCACCATTCAAACTATCATATTCCACCCATTTCAATCACAATCAAAATAATTAATCAACTTTGATATCTTTATCAACCACAATCAGACCAACACTTTTTTTTTCTTTTTGTTCTTCCCTTTATTTTTCATCTCAATATGATTTCTTTAATTCCAAATCCGAGAAGAGTAAGAAATCTACACAATCGATTTGATTTGAGAACCTAATTAAATTTGGCCCCACGCGTGTGTAGTTGGCCCCATGAAAATTTAAACCCATTTATGGGATGTCTTCATGGGGATGGAATATACTAGATTACCCTTCAATACTAATTAATCATACTAACTAATCCAACCCCAAATAGTAAACTTAACCTTAATCCAAAACCCTAAAATATTTAAACCCAAAAACTTTCCAAAACCAAAATCATTTCACTCTAAAACAAAAACAAAAACAAAAATTTCGAATCCGCCCACTCGAGAATCAAGCCGGAAACTTCGTCAAAGGTGTGTAATATTATCTCAATCGTTTTTAGTGTGTTAGTTGCTTATTATACGTGATTTGGTTGCATGAAACTCTGATTTTTCGGCAATTTTTTCGGCTGATAATACTAGAATCGTTGGATCCGAAACAACATATCCAACGATTGTTCATCTTCACTAGCAACAATCGTTTTCTGTTTTATCACATATATATCGATTATGTTTTTAATATGAACAAACGTTAGATGTAGTGATATATATGAACCGATTATTGATCATCAGCACTTCATGTAAAATTCCATGCAAGTTACGTAGTTTTGTAATCGGTGGATAACTGCCTATAGATTGAACGATTATGTTTTTTAAGAAGAATAAACGTTAGATGTAGTGATATATATGAACCGATTATTGATGACCTCATCAGTTCAGTTACGTGGCTTAATACATAGAGTAATCGGTTTATTATATATAATATTTCCACCGATTGTTTGATTATCGGCGTATGTTGTTTACTATATGTACCGACTGTTTTGATGGGTTTAATCGGTTTATGCAAAACACTATGTCCACCGATTCTGTAGTCATACACAGTTTGTCGTTTTATATTATATATGTTATTCAACGATTGTGCATGTTGCTTTTGATAATCGGTTTACAATGTTTAAACAGAAATGGATGATGAGAGGATCAAACCCCGAGATCTGGAAAGAGTGCGACAAGTCAAACGTACTCCATGTCATGAGACGTTTCTCGAAGAGTGTGTTCGTCTCGTCAAGCATTTTGCTGTGGTGGAAATTCACGAGATGATAGACTATTGTACTGAAAGGCTTGAGAAGATCGAGGAGTACCGGAAAGAGGAGGCTGACTGGAAGGAAATGGAGACGGCTGCCGCCTTAGCTGCTGCTGAAGATGAGCTCGACCATCCTCCTGGTTTCCCAGCAAAGCGTCGTCGTGTTGATGATCATAAAATGTCTAAGTAGTTATATTTTTATATGGTTTAAAGACTTGTTTGTATGGTTTAAAGACTTGTTTGTTTGGTTCAAAGACTTGTTGTTTGGATTACTTGTGGGTGTTTAAGACTTGATCTATGGATGAATGTTATGTTCTATTACTTACTTCTTCTGTCTGCATAATCGGTTTACCATTAACAATTTATACGCCGATTTCAAAGTCTGATAACTTAAGCTGAGAAAAGTAAATTTCAAGTAAAACCAATCGGCGTATATATATAAATTTTGTGACCGATTTAGTTGCCTTGGAAATAGATTTCTCCTGTAACTTCTTAATCGGCGTATAAATATATATATACATTGACCGATGTTGTATATTTGAATTTGAATTTTTTATGTTTGTGTAAAATCGGCCGATGATTCTATTTTTAAAAACCGATTATATATGGTAATCGATTTTTGTAAAGTTAAATATACGCCGATTATATAGCACAGAACTTTCAAACATACTTATATTAAACCGAAAAACTTTCATACATACATTAATCATTGTTCAAAATGCAAAATACAACATATGAAAGCTCCAAAATAAGACAATCCCTTCACAAAACCAAACTTAATACTAGGCCAGGTCTACCACATATGAATCCAAGTCAACCATTAGACGTTCATTTGGGTCATTCCCGGATAATTCATTCCATCGTTTCATGTTAGGCTCGTATTTCTCCAACCATTTTGCAGAATCATTGTTGGTGAACCCCGGCCAATAAGAAAACCTACAAAGCGGAGGTAATGGGCAATCTTCTTTTAACCTTAGACCGATAAAATGAATCTTGTTGATGTTGACTATAACAATTCTTCTATCCCTTAGCGCTCTACCGCACCTTGCTTCCTTTGGTGTGCATGTCATATTTGTGCCCTCACTAAAGTAATGAACAACGCAAATAAGAGCATCCGCCAAGAGATGCCCACATTGGGGCATCAACATCCAATGCCTACGCAAAGTTGGTGATCCCCTCTCCGGGCCTTGTATGCGAGTAACCAAGTTCCTAAAACGTTCTTCTTTTTCTTCCTTGTTTCCTTCCAACATCATCGAAATATAGAACTCCTTGTGTTGCACTAGTTTCACGGCCATCTTCTCCCTTAAATATTGGCATTGAGTTAGCTCACCCGCCAATCCCATATGCCCTATTTGCTCCGAAGCAACATGGAAACCACAATCTCCATCATCATCGACGTCGTCGGTGGATAATACGAAAGGACGGATGATTTGAGGTAGATGGTCAAAGTACTCCGTGAATATTGTGTAAAAAGTTCTATTGGGTCTACCAAGTGCATCCCTTGGAGTCTTTCGATCGCCAAGTGCGGATCTTAGAGTAACCACTTCACAATCTCCCCTTTCTTGATTCATGGAACCCATTTGCCTTGCTTGTTGCTTGAGTCTCTGTCTTGTGCTTGTGCTAGCTTCACTCCCTTGCGAAAAAAACTTTGGAGCATTTGAACGTACATCTTCCCCCTTGGTTTAGTCCCTTGCGAAAGAAATTTGGGAGCCTTAGACTTCACATTTTGCCCACTCGCACGTCTCTTTTCATTGACTCCCTAGGCTCGTCTTCTTTGTACCTTGCCTCCGCATATACATGTTGTGAAGGGTCACACGTTGTGGAGTTATCGTCTCTTTAGTCTCTCTTGTAATCATTCAATTCTTGCCTCTCCTTGCTTCTATCCATGTTGGTAGGATGCCTCCCTACGGACTTTTGTACCATTGACTCCTCGACGACAGGTTTCTTGTAGGGGTGTTGTACGAGGTCCAAATCGTGTATCAAACATTGTTGTTGCACCTTGTTCTTGTTTGGATAGCTTGCGACCATGGCTTTCACAATTTCCAAATCTAGAAGAGACTGATTCTTGGGAGCCGCAATTGGATTAGGTGTGAAAGAGAGTTGCCTCCAAAATGGATCAATGGCCTCAAGTGGTATTTCTCCCGGGTAATCCGCAATCATGTGGCGACAAGGGAGCCCAAGGGCCGTCATTGTCAAACATGAACATTTACCCCTACATCTTTTACGCACTCTTGCCTCGTACTTCCTGTAGTATGCCAAATCTGTCATCATATAGTTTATTGCCCAATGAGACACCCTATAGAGAATACCCTTAAGCTTGTACCAGTCTTCACATTTTTTTTTCTCGTAAATCTTCATGCTCTTGCACCTGCTGTCTTCCATTTGGCACTTGATCTTAGTGATATCATCATTTGTGTAGGCATGGATAGCTTGTTGAACCGTAACCACATTGTTAACACACCCATGAAGTAGCTTTTTCAAACGGCCATGACATCCCTCCGCTATACTTGTTGCCTCATTCTTGTAATGCCTATATTGGTAGGTATACGCATACACAAATTTTTCTTTGTAAGGCCCCAACAATTGTTCCGTACAATAATCCACCGCCTTTTTGGCAACCTCACTCCAAGTAGCTATGAAGAGCGCCAACATGCATTCATACAGTGCAATAGTCATCGAATATACCACGTTATCCCAATCACGTCGAAACTCCAACCATTTAATTCCAGCCTTAATATATTCGGCATCGGCTATCTTCTTCTCTTCCGCTTTTTGTTCCTCCGTTAGTTTGCTAACACGCTCTTCTTCTAATATGTCACGCTGAATGCCTCTAGGTTTCTTAGGCTTTTGAATATGATGCCTACAATTCGTCTTGATATTGCTTTGTATGTGCCATGTACAAAGAAAATGTTGAGCTTCAGGGAAAACAACTAGCTCTATGGCGTTCATTAGTGCTTTATCCTTATCCGTTATTATAATCTTTGGAGCTTGACCGGGTAAGTAAAGATCCTTCAAAGTTTCTAAAAACCATTCATAACTCACTTCGTTCTCCTTATCCATAAAACCCCAACCTATCGTGAAAGTTTGTTTATCCGATGTGCGGCAAGTAATGTTCATCAATGTCATATTGTACTTATTCGTCTTATAAGTACAGTCAATGAATAAAATTGGATAGAAGCATCGAGCCAATTCGATCATATCCGGATGCGCCAAGAAAATACGTTGCACTTTGTCATCAACGACTTGCTTCCTCATTGTGTAGTTGTGTTTCTCGACTAGCCATTGACATTGTTCCATAATCTCTCTACCATTCCATGACCCTTTCCTTTGTGCGGCTCTTTCAGTGTAAATTTGCCTCAAAATAGACAAGTTCCCTGGATCATCCACCTTTATCGCCCTTAGGATATCGATTGGCCGGCTTGCAATCATCGACCTCACCTTTTCCTTCTCACGGGGTTTCAACCCACAAACGGAAGAGTGTCCAATAAGAGAATGAGGAGTATCATGGTTGTGATGACCGTTCTCAACCCTACGTAGGAAATACCCTCTTAAACGGCTGTGACCTACTATGATCTTGAATGGGCAATGACACTTCCTTGATTTACATTTATACTCACACTTCTCACTCTTTTTCACATATGGTTTAGACTTGCTCCAATGACTTTTTGGGGCGCCACTTCGTTCGCAAACAATTTCCAAGCGATTTATGTTTGAACGTTTGCCAAACACTAGACCTTGGTTCAGCTTCTTACCTTTATCTACGAACCAAGCCTTTGCTTCCTCCTTAGTGTTCCATGTCTTCACGGAGAAAACCAAAAAGCAATTAGATCACTATACTTATAGAAATTGTTTCAAATGAAGGATGAAAAATCAATATTATATTGTTGCATACCAAGTCAGTTTGATAGTGGGCAGAAGTATCAGGCAGTAGCTTAGACACGGCTTCGGGTTGATCTTCGAGCCGTACAACAATCTACAAAATTGGAGAAGGAAGTTATATACCAAATCGTCTCATAAATACAACGATAAGCACCGATTATATACAATCGACAAATACTAAACTGAATATGAGCCGACTAGAGTTACGAAGAGATTGAAAGCCTCCTGTACTCTACAATCGGCACATACAAAACTGAATATGAGCCGATTAAAGTTCGACGAAATTCTAGGTCTCCTGTACTCTACAATCGGCACATACAAAACTGAATATGAGCCGATTAAAGTTCGACGAAATTCTAGGTCTCCTGTACTCTACAATCGGCTTATATGTTTGCCAACAACCGACGATTAACAACTTGATCATTTTCTTGAAGAAAATATCAATGTTTTAATCGGCGGTTAGATAGGATATGACAAGCCGATTCTGGTTCTGCAAACCAAGCTTCCATTAAAAAACCAGAATCGTTGTTTATAATTCGTATCTTTAAACGATTGTTGTTACTACTGAACAACAATCGTTTGATAATCTGTTGATCATACAACGATTCTGGGTTTCGAAGGCTAAACCCGTGGAAAAAATTTGATGTTTTTTCCATTCAAAAAAGATTTCAAGCTGCATTTCAAGCTAGACAAACACCATTCGAGTTGCGTAACACCTATACCTCATTATTTTGAGGAACTTCATGATAATAATCATCATTTCCCTCCCTCTCGAGCTCCTCACGTAGGCGTTGGTTGTGAATGTATTCTTGCTCCCTCACATAATCAAGATCAAACTCGTTTGGTGATTCATCAACATCTTCATCACTACTAGAGGCTTCATCATCGGTGTATTCTTTCACCATTTTCTCAAAAACCCTAGTTTTTCAAACTTTTCCAACTTTTTTCTCCTTCTTCTCTACAACTATTTTCCCACTCAAATGATTTTCTACTCACTATATAACTTAACTTTAATCAAACTAACTTAACTATAAACAGAATTAACTAACTAATCAACAAATTAGCAACTAATTGAGAAAGGGTAAAACAATCATCTTTTATAAGGGGTTTTCCGATTTTGCTATATAACAACCGCCGGAATTATTTTTTCATGGGGCCAAATACTAACGCATGGGGCCAAATTTAGGTAGGTTTGAGAAAGGGATACGAAAAGTGTTTAAGAAACTAAGTAAAAAAAACACAAACAGTTACAGGAAGTCTAAGAAAGCCATTACAGTTGATGGAAGAAGAAAAAAAAGAAATGTGGCGGAAGAGCTAGATAACTATTAACTAAATGACATAACTATTAACTAGCCATATAACAATTACAGACACGCCACTGCAGTGGCGGATGCAGAAATTTTTGCCACTGGGGTCAAGACTTTGAAAGAGGTGCGGCCGAAGGCCGCAATTTTTGTAGGGTGCCTAGTGAATTCTAGGGAGGACATATGCCCTCCAAGATAAAGATACTAAAATTTCCAAAAACGCACTCGATCAGGTAAACTCACTTAGTTGCTACACACTAATATGTATTTAGCAATGAGGAGATACATGATAAAGATACTAAAACATCAAAAAATGCACTCGATTAGGAAAACTCACTTAGTTGGCTACACATTAATATGTATGAGAGTGGAAATGGGGGGTCAATTGGCTGTTTAAAACTGATGAGTGGGGTCAACACCTATGAATTAGCCGGTAAATCAGTAACAAAAACACCTAGAGGCAAATTTCAGCGGAGTCAACAGACCCCGCTTGCCCTAGTGTAGGTCCGCCTCTGCACCACTGAAATCTTAAGACAGGTGGGAAGAGCTAGATAAATCCATTGCACGCGCATACGCGCGTGCCAGCACACACTAGTATAGAAGAAAAAAGGCCAGTTTATCCTCGCGTCATTGGAGCATACCGAAAATAATTGGGGCTGTATACTGAAAATAATTGGGGCCAATTTTTTTAAGCTACCGAGTAGTGGTAATATATATTCGGTAGCTTTCGTTAACACTACTCGGTGGTATGCCCCAATTATTTTCAGTACGCCTCAATGACATCAGACAGTTTATCCATGTTTTGATCTTTCATTCTATTAGCTTTATTGACCATTTAAACATATGGTACCATATGCAGATGAGTGTATGGAATCAATTTGAAAGCTTTAGCTTTCTCTAAAAATACTTTGTATGTGTTCCATTACAAAGCGAATACACTTTCCAAATCTTATGGGCTGTTTCTTTTGTAGTACTCGTTTTTTTCCTTATGTGTCTACCATTTTAATAGCATGGTCTAGTATGTGTAAGATAAAAAAAACTTGGCACCATTAGAGCAAGTACTATAATGTTCAAAAAGTATAAAATGTGGTAAATTTCTTCATATTGTGGTGATTTTTTCTATCCATGTCTACAAGGGGTACAGATCATCGGTTACCAAGAAATCGATGATCTGTACCCCGTAGTAGACATGGCTTCCCAATTGCTAGTTGTAAAAAAGATCCCCTCAAAGATTTTTGTGCCCATACACCAGTTGTATATAAGAATCTCTACTTGATCAATTTGCATTACCTCCTTGTACTTTCCATTGTAGTATCTAGCATTTCTCTCAAGCCAAATTGCCCACCATATTGCGAAAGGAATGATATCCTATATGTTTTTTCTCAGAAAAGTGTGAGACATCTTTCTTCTTTTCCACTACCAAATAGTGCTTCTAACCGAGTCTTGAAAAACCCATTGCAAGCCATAGCCCTGCAGAAAATAGTTTTATATCTCCCTCTCGTTTTCTCACAGTGCAAGAATATGTGCGGGTTTGATTCAACTTTTTATTGCGAAGCAAACAACCATTAATGACTGTAGTATTTCTGTGTGAATCTATCGTTGGTACAACGTTGTAGCAACGTTTCCATACAAAGAAAGCCACCTTCTATGGAATTTTCGAATCCACACACACGAATAAGGAAACACCGATAGATCTTCATCCTCCGAAGCTTTGTAACAACTAGCAACTGAAAATGAATTACCTGCTTGCCATACATTTGATCTACACCATCACCAATATTAAAATTAGCAAGGATATTTAACAAATGAGCTACATCCTCCACTTCAGCATCTTTCAAATCTCTGAAAAAAGCAAAGTTCCAGTTATAGCCATTATTGACTTCCAGTAAATCCTGAATAGTTCCATCTTACCATCTGCTAATGTTGTACAATTCTGAAAATTGTATCTGTTAGGGCATTGTCCGTTCAAACCCACTAGCATTGGTATGTCAAACTAGTTGTCAGTTTTAGGTGTCAAAACACAATCTTGATTTAGCCTACTAGAGTTTAAATTTCGGAATTGGGATATAGACAAAGTAGTAGAGACCTTGAAGACGAAGACCGTGAAGACAAAGACGACTTCAATTACTCTTCATCGACAAAAGGTTAGTAGGAGTTATGACTTTTATGGAAATTCTTCTATTCTAATTATTATATCTTTCGAAATAGTGGCTACTTTAGTAGAGATACTAATATCGATTGAGATCGTGTTCTTGTCTACATAACCATGTGTTATGTTGGTAATAAATTTGATTCTTTGTGAATTGATACCATAGTAGGAGAATGATTGAGATAGGAAGATAGAAGTAATAAATTTTAATATCGGTTTTTTCAATGAAGATATGCAATGACCTCCTCTTCTTGCGGAAAAACACTAAACAGAGAAACAAAAAACCCCTAAAAAAATGATTGATTGGTACTTACTGGTAGTAGGAGTAGAAGAAGAAGGTTAGGTTGAAACGAATTAGAAAAGTTGTAAAATTGGGTATCGGGTATTTTACTACACTCATTCTAACTTCAGTTAAGTTAACCATCGAAGGGATAACAACGTAACTGAGACAAGAATCTGTTCCAACCAGAACGGGCCTGTTAAGCTCTTTCCGTCTATGAAGGAAAGACCAATAGTTGGCTGACTAGGTAGCAAAAACCAAACCTTTGGATTTCTACGAAATTTTCTCTTCTATCTAATTCCTTTGCAATGCCCAATCTTTGAAAAAAATCTTTGCGATACCCAAACTTAGCAATGAGTTTATTCAAAAGAAAATCCGGCATTAGCAAGTGCATCAAAAACTTCAAAATAAATGAAAGACTCTTCTCTCCATTTGGTATACTCCTTCTGAGCTGCAATCTTGTCGCCTTTGTAGACATCTAGAATCTGGTTGTATTTGTATCACCAACCTCTAATTGCTAAGGTGCGATCTCGAGTCCAATCATTACTGTATTTGTATTCTCCACCTTATACCAAAACCCAAAAGAGCTCATCAGTATCCTTATCTGCGTACTTGTTACTTATAGTGATATAGTTTTTGATCCAAATGGTGTCTGTTTTATCATCTTCAAGACGTTGACGCTCTAACCAGGTCAGTCTCGGTGTATATGAAGTTGGAATTGATGGGTATCTGATGATTGAGTTACTGCAGGAGGGGTATCTAAAGCTCCAATTGATAAATTTGGTGTTAAAGGTTCTGGAGTACACTGGGGAGATACTGAAGGAGTATCTACTAAAACAAAATTTGGCGTTAGGCTTAGTCTTATGGTGCTAGTTTGGAGTACTGGATCCAGCATAAGCGCGGGTGGTCTTTTCCACCTCTACTACTTCTCTCTCCTAGCAGATGCTAGTAGCTCAAGTAGTAGCAAGATTGAAACGCTGAATGGTTCAGCGCTGAAAAAGTAGTGAAAACGCAGAATGGTTCAGCGCTCCCCAGAATATCCCAGAGAATCTTATTAAATCTAATAAAATATATTTTGTATCTAATCTACTTTTTTCATCCAACGGTCCAAAATTTTTGGGCGCTGAATGGTTCAGCGTTTTGATTTCCAATCTCGCAAAGCCATAAGAACCCCTCCTACCCACTAGCTGACGTGGATGTCCAATCTGGTATACTAGATTGGACACCATAAGACTAAGCCTTAGAGGAAGAGTAGAAGGGTTAAATAATAATGGATTTTTCTTTGGTTCACGCTGACTTAAACTTAACATTACCTCATTTATGGATCGAATTGACGGAGTAGAAGAAGGTATTACTAAGGAGTAGATATTGTCAAAGGTTCTTTTTCGATTTCGTTTGGGTTAAAATTATTAGTATGTCATCTATAGATCGAGATGACGGAGTAGAAGATGAAGGTTGATATTATGGAAACAAAAACAAACCGGTTGAATTCAGATGAATTTTGCACACCAAATCGAGAAAAGGTGTGAGAAAAACGAGATAAGGTGTGAGTAAAACCGAAGCCAATCTTTGAGTTTATATGTGCTTTGAAATATTAGCCGTTGGATGAGTAAATAAATTTCCATCGATCACGACGAAAAATGCATCTGTCAATGGATTTTCCATCTCATATAACAACGTTGCAGGAAAACAACTTTGTCATACCATTTTCACATCTTATTTGATCTACAACGACACATACTTAGCGAAGCAAAAACAATCTTTGCTCAGAGACTGCAAGAATCTGGTCTCAACGGTTAATACTATGTTTGTGTCATCTTCTTCTCTTAACTGGTGTGCTTTTGAGAATCTTGAGAGAGCTTGTAATGAGTTTAAAACTCTTAGTAATGTTGTTTTTCAGTTTATAAATAGGTTGCATTTGAATTCAGTAGATAGACTAGCGAAGGAGGCGAGGTCTAAAGGTGTTTTTAATTTCTCTTCAAAATTCTTATCGGATTCAGTCAAGTATGCTTTATTTAGGAGAGTAGATATGGGGTCTGAACTCTTCAATTGTAACAACTTGTTGGCTTTCTAGTTTTATGAAGTTTGTCTTTCCATAAAAAAAAAAAAAGTCTTTGCTTAGGAGACGTTTTGGACGTGACCTTTTGTGTCTCAAAACCCCGGTACCTTTTTCTTCAACCGATAAAACGGACGTCACCGTCACGACCCGTTTCCAATCATTTTCTTTCTCTCTACTCTAACTCAACTCAACTCAACTCAACTCAGCTCGGTGTGTATATCTCTTTCCCTCTTTTATTGCAGCTTGCTCTCTCGGGTAGTCATGGACGACGACCATATCTAATCACATATCAAAATCCTTTGGATTGAAAGAGAAAACCCTAATTAATCAAATAATGGATCCAGAACGAACCTTCATAAGAGTTCAAGAACGATTCTCACAGATGCTGACACCAAGAATACGAGCTACTCTTGAATACTTTTATTTGATTGTTGCTGTTTTTCTCTTCTGTTTGTTGGTTGTCATGCACGCCAATTACGTCCAACAGGTATAATCTCAATTTCAGTTTCTATTATCAAATTTCAAACACAATTTTCTTTTTTAGGGTTTTTTTTTTCTTATCTTTCTTGAATGATTTTTTGCTTTTGTAAAGTAGTTTTTGAGGAATTTTCACTATTGAATCTCAATACTGAATTTGTTAGTTTGGAACTATGGTTATAAATGATTTTCTTGGATTCTGAATACTTTGTTTTTTTGTCTTCATGTTTGTAGCCTGGCTGTTCAAGTGAGCTTTCTCTTGTTGAAACCTCGGAAGCACAGCTTGTTCACATCAAGGTATGTATGCTTTATTCTACATTATAGTGTTGTTTTTGACCTACCATGAATAGTATTGGTTAGATAGAGTAGCTTCATGACAGGTTTCAACATTGTTTGTAGAGAGAAACTAACTTGTCAGCTGATATTTTAAGCTAAATAAGAGTATTGTTTGGAAAGAGGAGAATTATTAGTGTCTAGAGGTAAACCTAATTTTCTTCGCAGATTATTAGCCTAACACTGCTTATTTTACCTAGTTTTTTTTGGGGACTATGGTGATTTAATGGGGGCTGTGGTCCTCAAAAAATCGTCATGGTTTCCCTCTTTGAACTGTGACGACTTGTGAAAATCGTCACGCTCTGTGCTTTCTACTGTGACGATTTTTGGAGGACCACAGTCCCCATTAAATCATCGCAGCCCCCAAAAAAACCAGGTTATTTTAGCCTGTCTTCAGGATTGTAGAAGATGAGTTAGTTAATCTGGTAATCATTCTCTAGTGTTTTTTTTTTGTTGTGGTATAGTGAAAAATAATGTTATTTTGCCTTCTAGTACTGAATCAGTTGTGTATCATTCCACATTTTCTTGCTTAAATTCTACACTTCTGTTTATAAATGAGGCCTTGTGTCAATGTTAGGTTCCGGCTTCCGGTTTGAAACCAAAGCCGGAAGCACCTAAAATTTCTATGTATAAATCAAGGTGATGCCGCTAACAAGTAAAACTGACGCATAAGACTTAGCCATGTCTTTCTCAAAACGATATCAAAACATAGAAGCTGTTGGTAATCCCCCTTCAAGCTATGTTGTAAAAGGCGGCGCCTAGGCGGCGCCTAGGCGTGAAAGTGGCACTTTTTTAAACTAGCCGCCCCGCCCCAGAAAAAAACATGCCACTTTCAAAAGTGGCGCCCCGGCGACGCCTTTCTGGACGCCCAGACCAAGGCGTCAGTAGGCAGGGCGCCAAAGTTGCATCTTTTTATTAAAAAAGGAAAAAAAAATCTTTAAATCACTTGCATATGTTATTCAATTAATTTTATAAGCTAATTATGTTAAGAAACTTATCATTTATTGTTCCAAATATTTTACAAATCTTTTTCATTAAGATATATAAGCTAATATTCTAAAACCCTAAGCTAATTATGTTAAGAAACATACTATTTTCGTTAATTATTGAGATATAGTATTCCTACAATCTATGTAAAAACTTATTTTAGAATTATAGTTATACGCCGCGGCTTCGCCACGCCTCGCCGCGGCTCGGGATTTTACACCCGACGCCGCGCCGCGCCTTACGCCTTTTACAACATAGCCTTCAAGGCATTGGTACTTAAATGATCATAGAGCGATTCACTAAGTCATGGGCTTTCATTTTAAGCATTGGATCTGTTTTAGGGAGTTATGTTATTAACCTCCACAGGGAACAGCTTCTTTCCCATATGGATTTATTGAGTAACATTTGACTCAAGGCACACAAAGCTACACAAGTTTAAGGGTGGAAGCTTCTCAAGATCATCTTGGTCGTTGGTGATCCTGAGAGGTAAATGGTTGATTACTAGAAGATATAAACAAGGGAAGGGATCTTGCCAACAAGATACATTTACAGAAGTTTCTTACTAGTAATCTTTGTTGATTGAATAACACGGACTTGATTTAGAGTATTGGACGTACTTTTGATGAATTGAAAGACTGAATCTTCAGCCGGATGATACAAGCCTAGAACTACATGTTGATAGAAATCCCTGGTCTCATTCTCTCTGAGATTTTTGTGTTAATATATCGTTTCAGTTGTCTATGCTAAGTACTGCGCTGTCACGTGTAATTCTGTCTGATAAAACTTAACGGGTAAAACGTTTTAGTTGAGATCCATATTCATAAATGCTGTCCTAGAAATTATCCTTATGTGAATTTCCAATATGTATTCTACATTTTAAGCTTATAATTTCCTAGCCAAATTATCATAGAAATGATGAGAATATTTCAAAAAAAAATTTCCTCTTTATCTTACAGATAACCAGCATTGGGTTACTGACTGCATCTGAATCGAATGAATTTGATGAATTAGATCCTCAACTCTTGACAGAGAACTCGGAAGTTCCAAATGTAAATGGAGATGGATTAATGTCTCTGGGTGCGAAGTTTTGGTCAAATTGGATAGGGTCAGGAGCTAGGAGAAGTAGATTGGTGTTAAAATCTTGGAAGACAGATAGCGAATATGTAGCACCTCAAGGTGATAGCTCAGTTGACACTAGCAGCAGATCTAAGACAGATGCTGATGAGATGGATATAAAGGTTGATGCCGAAGAGCCAGATCACAGTCTACCTGTGTCTGCCATGGAGTCCTTTGAATCCGTAATTATGCACATCTATGGGAAATGGCGTAGGCGTTTCTCTTTCTTATGGGTAAATGTGAAACATCTCTTGTGGAGCATCAGCCAGCTAAGGGTAACTAAAATTACAATTACTTATTTTTAATTTGCATGTTCCACCATTCTTAATTTGCATGTTTCACCATTCTGCTACTTGCTAAAACAGCTTTCGGTCTATTATCTTGAGCTGTCAATTGCACAGCATATTACAGTAAAAACTCCATATATTGATACTCCATATATTAATAAACTCTATATATTAATAAAAAATAATAGTCCCAACTTGGGCCAGTTACAAATAGTAATAAACTCCACATTTTAATATCAATACATTTTTCAAGTCCCGCCTTAACTAATTTACCTCTATATATTAATAATGGATATTAAATTGAAAAATATATATATCTTGTTACAACATAATTTAAGATGGACTATAATATTTATCTATAGTTGTTTGAGAAGCAAATGTTATTTTTTTGGGCTGCCGCATCTTTTAGTTTACGGATGCGTAAAACCATCTCGCCATGGGCACCTTCTTGTTGAAGCCAAAATATTTCGAACTTATCGAGCATGTTTAAAGCTTCTTGACATTAAACTTTTGGTATCTCCATACTACCATCCTCATGACTCCCCCCCCTCCACTTCTTGTCTAATTCCATCAATTATTTCTTCCTCAGTTATCCAATAACATTTGCATACATTGAACTAGTTAAAAAAAATCAATTTTTTTGGTATACCTCCATATATTAATAAACTCCATATATTAATAATTTTATATGTTCCCAAGGTTATTAATATATGGAGTTTTTACTGTAGCTCTGTATCTGATTTTTTTATTAAAGAAAACAAAATCAGTACAGGTGTTTTTTTTTGAAGAAAGTGAAAATGCTGTTTATTTAGGATAAGTTACCTACGACTTGAAGTTGTTCCTTACTGAGACTTAGCATGTTGAACAGAACTTACTTTGTTGTTACTGCTTAATGCGGTCCTTACATGTAGCTGATGTTAGAAGCATGACATTTCTGGTGAGAACAATCTGAATTTCTTTCCTCTAATTGAAGTTTCGGGTGCAGAGTGTTGCAGGAACAAATATGCCTGTAGATGTCCCAAAGTGGTTGCATATGTTTCACTTGGATAAGATTAACTCATTTGCAGGTAATCTCCGTTCCTTTTAAATTACTTGACTGTCCAAAAGGTTTAATAATATTCTTTTGTTTTGTTTTTGTATTAATATTACTTAATCAATAAGCTGCACTTGCGAGTTATACCTTGCTTGACTAGAAGTGATTCTTGTTGGATGTCTTATGCTGAACCTACAATGAGCCTGATTAGTGTGGACTTCATTAATTGTTTGACTGCACGTCTACAATTGGGTTGATCCAGAATCAGATGATTGACTTCATAATGAACTCAGTGGTTGAAGTTTTGCAATTCACTGGGGATTACATTTTCTCTACTTTGAAGTATTTTTCAGATCATTTCCTTCAACTGTTAGAAAGCTCTATTGGTGGCCAAAAATTAGAGCCAAACAAGATTGCTTGACTGTTTTTAGGTTCTTTTTGTCTCCTATTTGTTGTTACCAAAAGGAATATCACAATTTGATGGTTAGATTCACTCAGCACTTTATATATTTGCACTGCTTAATAGGATTTATTTTTCGCCTTTATCGTAACTTCCTGTACTATATGATATGTTATATATTTTGTTTTCACTGTCATGTTGGGTTCCAGTCTACCGTTTAGGTTTGTAACTTTGTAAGTGTTCACAGTTAACTTCTCTGATTTTCATGCTATCTGTTTATCAATCCAATATCTTTTATCACTGGCAGTAAGGGCATATGGAATAAAAGACTCTCGGGTTTCGCTGTTTATGTCTTAGTTAGTCTTTCACCTTAATTGTCTTTTCTCTATCTTGGGTGGCTGACTTGAACCCTTGTGCTGCTTTTCACAGTTCAATGGCTTGAGAAGAGAGGGAAATCTTTTGAGCCTACTTATTTGTATACTGTGGAGAAGGTAACCATCTAACACTTTTACTAAGTAAAATATAAAGATTATTTGTCGTACACATTTCCACATTGTTACCATTACAACATTTTAGCTTTGTTTCACAGGGTTATTTCTTGCTATCAGAAGAAGCTAAATCTCGAAACAACATACGTACCGTTAATATCAGCATTTCTGCTCGACATTCTTGTCTCGGAAACAGGTTCCTAACTCTTTATATCTCTTTCAGTTACCATAGTTATCCGACTCAAGTGATCTATACCGTCTATACCAGTATCGGCGGTATAGACGATTGTGATACAAATTACTTTGAAGGGTAGTCCATGTCATGCAATATATGATTATTATTATTATTATTATTATTTTTTTATGAAGCTTGTAACATTTAGCTAAGAATAGCTGTGGAGTGCATTTTAGTTTCCGACTAAAATCATATTACATACAAAGATTACAAGTTAAGGTGTCTCTGCCTGTGAACCTAGTCAATGATACCCATATAGAGCGAGAAACACGATATAAAATTAATTACAAAAAACTCTATGAATTATACATTAGGACCTCACTGGAAACAGTGGAATCACCAATCCTATATTTCTTCGATGTGACATAAGTCTACTGGTAGTCGATTAAAACCTTCACTCTAACCTTTATAGTGTGGCACCACATATATAGCAAAGAATCTGAACTCCTACCTTCAACCTCTGTAGTCTGTTCCATCATGTGGAGTTTCGAGGAATGTACTGAACGCACATTAAGAAATTAAAGTTAAAGAATATAATCGAGAAAAAATGAGAAACACTTAAATCTATTCAGACAACCTCAACAAAGAGAGGTCTAAAGCTGAACATTGGCACCTAGTATCGCATTCACACTAGAATTTTGTATTTTTGTGTCAAAGCTTCAAACTCAAACTGCTGTGGGTAATGCTTATTGTTACTATTTTAACAGCTTCTGTGTGTCCCATCTCCATTGTTGGAACTCTTTTTATCTTACAGGTCTAATAACTTCTCATTATGAGACCTGTTGGATATCTTATAAATAATTTTGACGAATAATTAATTGAGTTTTTCTGAGCAAAGTGGTACAAAATCGCCACAGACTATTTATAAAGTATTTACTTTTACAGGTGGCAGCAACTTCTCATCAACAGATTTGTTGGATATGATACAATTTTGATGAATAGTTTACTGAGCTCTCCTGGTCAAGGTAATAATTCATCCAGACTGAATTCATTAGGTAATAGTAATTATTCGTTCAAATAGGGTTGTTTTTACGTATCGTATCAATATCTGCTTGATAAAATGTGAAAGCTGTCCAAATTTGTTGGGAGCAAAGGTGAATTCAAACATCACTCTTATTCTAGAATCACAAAATCTGGGGAGTCTGTATACTTGTATCATCCATGAACGACCTAAGTAGCAAAAAAGTTGTGATATACTGATATGTATTATGATTCATTCAAATATTTCGATCTCCATATGACCGCGTCTATTGCGGAGATATGATTAAATGTGGACGAAATGAAGAATAAATATTGAACTGTTTTTATGCCTAATTAAGTAGCAAAATCACATATAAAGGCATGCATTTATATACCATGTTGCTACTGGAGTGGGTCTGGACTCTGGAGGACTGCAGGTAATCTATAATTCAAAATTTGTATTTTAAATGAAGGCGGGATTTGTTCATCCTTTTACCCTCCACTAAACATGAATAAACACCTGATGAAACTAAGCAAATTAGAAGAAAAATATAAGAGGAGAAAAAGTCACTTCCATTCAGATACCTTGTCGATGAATTTATGCCTACTACGATTGATGGTGCATTATGTGCTTCGTGGATTTCTGCATCATAACATATAGTATGAGTTTTACTTCATAAAAGCAAAATTTATCTTGATGTATAAGACATTATGAGTTTCCCCTGCTCGTCCTGAGATTATAATTATTATAGCATATTGAGCAATTGAACCTTGACTCTTTTGCAAATATATCAGTTTGCATTATTATTTTTCCTGTTGGGTCGTCTCAACGTACCGTGTGCATTTTCCATATGTATTCTTACAAATGCCTTTAAAAAGAGATATAAGACCAGGATATATATATATATATATATATATATATATATTTCCAAGGAGTACAGTCATTATTTTTTCTTCATATCATGCATGTATTTGTTTGGGTTGCTCATTGCTTGATGCCCTTGGTATTCCTGCAGGTTATCTTTACAACTATCAGACAAAGGAATTCTACGATCTTAGTTATGCACGCGAAATAACTGAAGGTTCTAACAAATTTGGAGGTTAGTCAACTCAATTCATTTTCTTACCATACTAAGAAAATCATCTGTTCTTGCTATGTTTCAGTTACAATACCATGGGTTGACGTGTGTAGGGAAGTCCAGTAGTATCTGTTGGATAGATTTTGAAATAGAAAGTCCTTTTTTGCCCCTTATATGTGTTGAACACAAACTCGAACTTTATATAAGCATCAAAAGCTCTTGTTCTAACACTTAAGAATTAACCTTCTGAACCATTCAAATGCAAACGTAGGATCCCTTAACTCTATGTTAGTATGTAATGACGTCAACACCTTCTCGCATTTATAGATTTTCTTCCATTTCGAATTAGACTTTTTCACCATAGTCTAGCTCCTAGAAAGTCTCACCATGCATACAGTTTGTATTCTGCATTCTTTTCATATAAGAAACAGCAGCATTTCTTTTCATATAAGAAACAGCAGCATTTGTATGCCACAGGTCTGAAGGCCAAGTCGTCTAAGTAAATCAAAGGTATCTTTGTGGTTTAGTATGCGCGTACGTCTATGTGAAAACGGTTTATGATAAGCTTGGTAGTGTACATAGTTTAGGGCCCTGTATTTTCTAGAAGCAACTAACACAGTGCCTGCAAGAATCTGTATCTGGATAAAAGCTGGGGATACAAAACATTCTGTTAGTTCAACTTTTTTCCAGAGAAAACATGTCTGAAGCAATTTAAAGACATCTTCCATCTCCAATGTTTCTTAACATTCTTGCTTGTGGATTTTTTGGGTGTAAATCAACTTCATCAAGTAAAGTACTAAATATATCACACTAGCACAGGAGATGTGGACAATATTAGTTATTCAGTTATTCCATCATTAAATCATCCAAAATAAATCATCCAATGTACTAAAAATACTTAAAGCCATTAACAAACACTTTTTCGAAATTCAGAAGTGTGCAAAGATGAATGGTTTTTGCTCATTGTTGGGGTCTGGTATGATATATTATATGAATGATATAGCTACATGGGGATTTACCTGTGCTTGTCTCTTCTCCGTCCAGACTATCTCGTCACCAAGTGCGGTGTGCTTATTATGTCGCTCTTTGTCTTCTTCACGACGACAATGTCAGTGTCATTCACGCTGAGGGAAACCCAGACTCGCATGCTGAAATTTACAGGTATAGCTGTACTATCTTTACTTGTTTACATTTATGTATTTGCTCATGTGGTTCTTGGAGACCATCTTGTTTTCTTGTCCTACTAAGTCTGGTCTCAGTTTGGTGTTTGGTAGAAGTTTTGAATCGAATACTTTGGCTTCTAACTTCCTTCGTTCTTTAAAATTAACCACAGTGCAGCTTCAACACCATGCCCGACATCAACTCCCGACTTTCCAGTTGATCTTTGTGCATGTTATTGAGTCTCTGGTCTTTGTTCCGGTAAATAACTGTTTGTTATTTTTGTTATTCTGTTTATATTAAGGTGATTACCAGTGTTGATTGTAATTTTGATATGTGAAGCACATATTTTCCTGCACTTATTCTCTTCCTCTTGTTTCGAAATGGATTCTGCAGATTATGATTGGAATTCTCTTTTTTCTGTTCGAGTTTTACGATGATCAACTACTGGCTTTCATGGTCCTAATTCTCGTCTGGTTATGTGAATTATTTACACTGATCAGGTCTCTCTCTCTCTCTCTCTCTCTCTCTCTCTCTCTCTCACACACACACACACACGCTCATACATGTGATGTGTAGTTTCCTTTACCGGCAAATTGAAGTGGGGCACTCCCACAGTAGCATTTAGCTAGTTTAATTGGCAAGTTTTTCTTTTCTTTGTTCGTTGTTCAAGAGGGTGTTCAAATTCACTTAACAGCGTTTTACTTTTGCAGTGTCCGCACACCCATATCGTTGAAGTTCTTTCCGCGTTTCTTTTTGCTTTACTTCCTAGTGTTTCACATTTATTTCTTTTCTTATACATATGGTATGTTTTCTCTCATTCCTTATCTGTAGATAGTTTGTTAATAAATTTAGTTTGCTGAGGTTAATTTCACTGTCCAAGAGTTATAAACTGTCATGGCTTTTTTAGGTTTTTCATACTTGGCGTTCGCTACAACTGCAGTGTTCATGCAGCACCTTATACTGTACTTCTGGAACCGATTTGAGGTAAAATTATATAATAAAAACATAACCTGAAAATATCTTGTGTCATTTTGGAACTTGCTTATATGCCTAATTATTTGTTTTATTCTCCCGATGCTTATGAATCACATTCATCACTATCTTTCCATTATTAGGTCCCTGCTCTGCAAAGATTTATACAGAACAGGCGAGCTCATTTCCAGCAGCAACCGAACATCCACATCACTTCATCGACAATCCTTGCTTCAACGCTTCACATAGCGAGATTAAACATGAGGAACCCAGTTCCAGTCCCGCTTCCTGTCAATAATCAGCATTCTACTGAGCAGGGGCAGGTACCTGATTCTACAGCTGTTCCTACTCCTGTATCTATCCCTAATGGTATCCCTCCCAATGGTACTGGTGGTGCCTCAGCATCGTTTCATGGACTTAATGAAGGACTGCACAATGCACAGCTGCAGCCGTCGGAACCACCACCTCCAACTTCACGTGCTGCGAATACTGGCTCATTGAATCCAATTAGCTCTCTGTTGTTGGGTATCTTGGGAGGTGCGTCTTCAGAAAGCTTGAACTCGTTCCGTTCCCTTTTTAGAGATGTAAGAGATAATCAAGGCCAAGTTTACCCAGATTCTCCTCGGCATCAAGAGACTAACAACTCATCCACACCTGCAACCCATAATTCTTCTACAGGAGCCACAGTAGATCAATGATGATGGACCAAAAATTATGGTGGAAGAAAACTGGCGTTTCATTCTCCCTGACGATGACGAAAATGTAATTTTCCGAGTGTATTGTATGAATTTTATCCAATCCCAATGGGTGGAACAGAAATAACACATCTCAAGATACATTTATATGTAAATATCTTACTTATATTTTAGTCACAGTAAAAAAAAACACAGGTAGCTAACCAAAGCCATCCTTAGGTTCCAAAGCGTGTACTCACATCTAATGCGCATTGCAGTTAGTTACAACACCAGGCTCGGACCCTGGTAAATGCCGCCATTTAATCTATACCTGGGTTATGAAATCTTTTTGATCTGTATGGATATAACAGTGAAGATTCAATATAATCCAGCGAGTGTTGATTAAAAAAATACTAATTTCTTCTTATCTCCTGGAAACATGGACACGTATTCACCATGAGTTAGGATTATATTGAATCACAACACGTGGATTAAAAACGAGCATAGACCAGACGTTTGATATCTGAACTGAATTGACTCGTTACTGAGTCTCGATTCTACAGCCAAATGCTATCTAAACTCTGAACCGTGTTGAGTTGTTCTCCGACTCAATGATTCAACTTCTAACTCGCTTACTTTTCTTCTCAATATTTGAAAAGAGGCCGGATCGGGTGACAGCCTTCAAATAACATTTAAATGACCATTCATTGTGGCCGTTAAGATTATCCATGTTTACGGTTCAAATTAATTGAAAAAGCATCCGGGTTTCTCATTAAACCATGACCTGGCTAACATTTATAATAAGTCTTTTTTTTAGTTTTTACTCTGGCTTCGACGTTGTTCTTCTGCAACATATTCTAATACTCCATTAAAAGAAAGCTGAATCTGTATCTATTCTATGGGAGAGATCTGAATCTGTATCTGTTCTATGATCGAATTGACTCCATTAAAAGAAAACAGTTGCAGAACCGGGAAGCATCCCGTTCACTCTAAAGGGGAAAAACCTGTCAGATCAAATAATAAATAGCGAAATTAAAAAGATGAAACAGGTTTCAACCAACGGACGACATTAGTTACAAGACTAAACTCTCATTACCCACTAGGGAGTTCGTAGCCAGTCCATCCAATCTTAAAACCCAAATAACTTCTAACAATTATGATAAACACTATGATGAATAAATTTGTTGTGGTGACAATAGCCTAAACAAATGAGTTCTGCAAGAAATGATTGTTTGCCGATAAAGTTGCAGATTGACTCAAAATATAAATGGAGATGATGTACCTAATAATTGTAGTTAGGTACCTCAATGATTCCCACACATAGAAGCCTAGTGACCACGAGAATTAGAATTGCAGCACATGGGTCAACCACAATATCAGTTCCAAGTATAATCATGTGGGATAAGAAAAAGGTAGACTATCCGCTCCTCCATAAAGCAAGGCCTGTAAGGAACATAAGAAAATGATGTAAGCATCAGACTTAATCTCTCAGGTCTGGTGATATGCCTCGAGCAACAACACAACCACCTAACATATACCACACACTTGAGACAACACTTCCTAAGACAAGGTGTTAGTACCATTTACATTCAATTTCTGTGTGCTAACGAGCTTACAAAATGTATGAATTAATTCCTTATCACATAATCTGTCCATTCAGTCACCAAATCAAACTTAACCTGCAACCGTACACATAATTTTCAAGTGATTTGTACCCAGATATAAGTGTCGATAATTGCAGGAATTAAATTCACCCCAC
>JAJJMA010245701.1:0-15101 GCA_023529015.1 Papaver nudicaule
TGGTAGGCCGGTAAAACCTACTATAAAATATGACCGCAAGCGCACGGTGTCTACAATGAAGGACAGCGGCAAGTACGGGTCGATCCACAGGGAGTTACGTTGGTGAAACTAAACTTCTAGGTCTACTGGTACTAATTTGAGAACATGGGTTTTGTCGATACGACTAGATAGATGGTTACTGTAAAATAACAAGATTGAAACAATAAAAAGGACACTAGGGCAGTTGAATCCACCACTTAACTACGCCATAAATTTAGCTAATGAAATTGTTCTGTTTCCATAAACGAATCAGCGGGGGAGATACAAGTCTTCCGCATCATCAATGGAATCTCATATTGGAAAGTTTAATATCAACTAAGGCAGTAACTTCCGAGCACTGGCTGTCTTATTACGGCACAACCAGTCTTAGAGTAAAGATAATAATTTAAGCATGAGTTGAGATGCAACAACATAGGGTAAATCAAACTACCAAGGATGTAACAACAGTAATTGCAGCATACAAGGTGAAAGCAAAATATTGAAGCAAGTAATTAAACCAAGAACAAAATCAAGAGCTTGAATTTCTAGAAATAGATTAATGGTTTCATCTAAACCCTAGCTTTTAAAATTAAAACATAATGAAAGAAATAAAATCTAAACTACAAAGCTTGAAACCAGGCATAAAACCGGCTTTGAAACCAGGCATAAAACCCAGGATGATTTTACCTTACAACCTCGTCTCCTTTTATACACAAAAATTACTCCCTATTGCTAAACCCTAAAATTTGCTGGCAGCTTTCTCACCACGGAATTGTAACTTCATGAATTGAGAACAAATTGGAGCTAGGTGCTTGATTCACTGTGGGTATTGATAAGATTGCCATACGCATGCTCTTAATTTCCAGGCGTGGGTTGAGAGGTTTAATGGAGGTGGAGGGAAAGGGAGTTGCAGCGGGGCAGCGGGGAAGAAGAAAGAAAAAGGAAGAAAGGAGATCGAGATTTTCCTGATGAGAAAAGAGAACCAAAGGGCACGTTTCGGTGTTGGGCGGAAGCATCAAAGATGGGTGTAGAGGACTTGTGGCTGCTGACTGATAATGTCACCATTGGATTGCTGATGGAAGCTTGATGGAGTAGAAAGGACGGTTGATGTGGAGCACGTGCTGCTGATGGAGCGTGGTCGGGTGGAGAAGAAAAATGGACGTGTGGTGGGGCCGTGTTGTGTGCATGCCTGCCCGAGAGAGAAAAAGAGAAATGAACTTCTCTTTGCTTGCAGGATGTGACGTTTTGGGCATTGTCCTTTCTGGTTTGGACCTCTTCTTTTGCTCAGGACCACACATTTGTTTCGGTCCACAAATACCATTTTTAGACCACAGCTTTTCTTTTGGACCGCGGATTTCATTTTTGGGCCGCTCTTTTCCTTGTGCAAAAATCATTTCGCATCCGCGACAGTTCATCTTTTCTCCATCCTTTGAGTTCCCTCTTGGTGCAAATATTATTTCGCACCCGTTAATAATCCAGGTCCCGGTCTCTCTTTTTCTCCAGTCTGCCCCTTCGGTCTACAAGCTTTATTTAACCTACAAAAATCACAAAAACAACCAAATAAAAGTAAAAGTACTCTAAAACAAGAAAATACAAAGTCTGGCCTAAGAATGCAAAGATAGCATAATTTTGGTACATGAACACCTATAAAATGATGGGAAAAATATGCACTATTTGGTGTCTATCAATGCCCCAGAGTCAGAAGTGGAGGTAGCCACTACCGAGATGGGAGAAGAACAGTCCTCTGACGATGGACCCCCAGAAGAGGATTGGAGAATACATATTCACCAATACCTAGAAAAGAAAACTCTCCCAGCAGAGTCAAAATACGCTCACAAGATAATATCACGAGCCAAGAATTACCGTCTCCGAGACGGGAAGCTGTACAAACAATCTTTTCTGGGACCTCTCCTAAGATGCCTCACCAGAAGGCAAGGAATAGAAATTCTGGAAGCCATCCATCATGAAGGAGCAGGGAATCACCTTGGAGGAACGTCCTTAGCATCCAAGGCTAAGACCTCAGGATATTACTGGCCTTACATGAATCTGGACGCTAAAGAAATAGCTGCCCAATGCAAAGATTGCCGAAAGTACAAAAGAAATTTTCAAGCCTCTGAAGTAACCTCTATTCTAAGCCCATGGCCATTTGCCAAATGGGGTATAGATATAGTAGGACGCCTAGAACGAGGGACAGAAGGCAGGAAATACTTAATAGTGGCCACTGACTACTTCACCAAGTGGGTGGAGGCAAGAGCTCTAGCCAATATCCGAGATAAGGACATACACGATTTTGTATTCGAGCAAATCATCTGTCGCTTTGGGATACCAGCAGCCATCGTCTCAGACGATGAGAATCAATTCAGTGGCCAGAAAATGAACCACCTGTGCAATGCCTTTCACATAAGAAGAAGTAAAGCCACACCTATTCCACAACAGGAGGATTCAGCACCAGAGCTCAGAAACTTAACTATTGCAAATATGCTTAAGGATGCTCAGGAAGAATACGAAGAAAGGTGGTGTGAGCAATTATTCAACGTCCTATGGAAGTGCAGAACAACTAAAAACCCGGTCTCAGAGGAGTCTCCTTTCCTTCTTGCGTATGGAACGGAAGCTATCATACCTACTGAGGCCATGATACCAGCAACCAAGACAGAAGCCTGGGAAGAAAACCTCACCACCAATGAGATACTATCTCGGATAGACAATCCATGGAAAATGAGAGAAGCAGCACTCCAGAAGATGGAGAACTATCATCGAAGTTATCTAGGAACTACAACTATAGAACCTACTTTCGAGAAGGCGTGACAGGAACCAGAATCCTTCAAGAAGTCTCAAAGCCCGTACAGGGAAATGTCTCTCAGAGCTTTGTAATACTATGTACGAAATAGTGTTAAGTACTTTTGAATATGATCATGTATAACCTCTGGAATATTAATAAAATCTTTTGTTATTATTATGTCTATGTTCTCAGAAAATTAAAAGAGTCTCTTTCCTTTTATATTTTCGAAACTCTCAGAATCTTAGAAGAGTCTCTTTCCTTCTATATTTTGACCCTCAGAATAATAGAAGAGTCTCTTTCCTTCTATATCTTGACCCTCAGAAAAATAGAAGAGTCTCTTTCCTTCTATGTTTTCGAAATCCTCAGAAAATTAGAAGAGTCTTTTTCCTTTTACATTTTCGAAACCCTCAGAAAATTACAAGAATGACTCTTACCTTGAATTTTCGAAGTACTAGCCATACAACCCACGCCCAGATCTAACGAATAGGCATTCGTCTCTGCTCATGCAGGGGCAAAGACCCCGAAAGGGTATTTCAGGTACGAGGGAGGTGCGCACTCCCCCAATGTTACCCATTGCCTTAGTCTATGGACAGACCCCTTATCTATATGACTCGGATGCCCTAATAACACTTTAGGATGCCACTTTGGAGATGCAGGCTGAGGGATGGCTCCCCTCACGAAACATCCCAGAATGAATGAACCCCCAAAATTCACCTTAGAGAAAATTTCGTCATCATGATCGAGGTAGTACAGTATGGTCCTTGTCTGAACTTAGTGGCCACTGAGTCTTTCAACGTACATGGAATCTCCTTCATAATGAAAGGAAATCTTTTTGGTAAGACTTTACAAAGTTGTTGAGCCTCTAAGGGATAGAGTGCCTAAAAGCACACAACCTAAGACAACACGGTCTAAGGCAAAAACATTGTCTAACTCTAAGGGCACGAAAGTGACAAAACAAACACCCACACATTCACAGCAATAAGGGTCCAAAGTGTTTTGCCCCCCCAAGCTTGGGAGCGCCCAGACAAAAAAATCAAAGTATCTGTTGTTAATCAAGAACAACCAACACACAAGCTACTAAAAGAAAAGTCAGTTCAAGCAAAAGGAAGGAGAAAGATAGTCAATCTTCAGCATGATTGGAGGGAGATGGCCCTCGCTCTTCAGTATCATCATCTTGATTCTGAGGACGCTCATTCTCTGGCTCCTCGACTTCTGGCTGATCACCTACATCCTGCTCTCCGAGCTCCAAACCCTCCTCAACCTCAGAGGTTGGTACACCCTCAGGTTCTCCAGTCTCAGAGATTGGAGCACCTCTGGAAGTAGTCGCCTCAGAATCTCTGGAAGGAGCCACAGTCTCTTGCAAAACAGCCATGAATTTAGGAGAGGCCTCAGGAGTTTTCTGAGACTGAATGGAGAGGAGAAGAGCGTCATACTTAGTCTTCCATTGCTTATTCAAGGACTTAGCTACATCAGAAGCTTCCTTAGAATATTTTTCACAAAGATGGCCCTCCTGCTCTTGTAACTCCTCTTCAAATCCTACAACCCTGGCCTCCAGAGTCTCTTTCTCGGCCTTGAGAGTGTCAAACTCCAACCTTAACTCCTCAAGCTCTCTAGCTTTTCCTGAAAAAGGAGCAAAGCAAACATGAGACAACAGGAAAAACACTAAGACAATCGAAGGAATCTGAGGCCTATTCTGATCTACCTTCCGAGTCAGAGATGATGGCCCTCAGAGTCTGCTCAGTGTCCAACCTGGCAGAATCAAGCTCACTATACTGCTTTTCTAGAAGAGTCAAGGCATGATTATCCATGGGGCAGACATCAGCATGCTTTGCCATGGCATCACGCAACCTTCTAACAAGCTCATGTGAAGCCCGTAACACATCAGCCGCACGCTCAGAGGCTTCCTTATAATCCTCAATCTGATTGAGCATAGGTTGATGATCCTCTTGCCACCGCATAAAAGTCCTAACTTGGTCTTTCAGACCTCGTTTCATAGACTCTAAAGTATTAATCTGGGACTGAGATTCTCTAAGCTGTCTATGAAGACCTTCTACAGTCTTAGAGTGCTCCTCTGAGAGATTGGCAAACATACTTTGGATCTTATCCTCATGCGTATTCGCCATCTTACCCAAATCAGTCCCCAAGGAAAGAATCTGACTATCCCTAAGAGTGAGTTCATTCTGGTAGTCACTACGATCCCTCTCCCATTGGACCTTAGCTCGATCAAATTCGACTAAGGGAAAAGGACTATTTTAGGTCCCAGAAAAAACATACAAAACTAACTGAAAGATGTTAAGAAAAGTTACCTTTCTGAAGATTCAGACTTCTCTGAAGCTCGGAGACCTTCTTCTGAGAGTCTTTTAGTTGACCGTCCAGAGCTCGGACGGATACCTCAGAGCTAGCTGAAAAAGCTACAAATGCATTCTGGACCTGAAAGGATCCCAGAATCAGAAAACAAACGACAAAACCTAAGAAAGAGTAAGAAGGATGAATCTCATTTACCAGTAAGGGAAGGTTCTCTGGGGCAACAGCCTTAGCTTGCTCCTCAACACTTTTGTTCTGAAAGTCAGGAGCAAGAAGAGTGGCTACAACAGTGGAAGCAGTCCCAGAAACAACCAGAGAACTGCCAGGGGGAATCACCAAAGTACTTTCTTTCTTAGAAGACCCATCCTTATGCTGAACTAGCACAGCATCATCCTTGGAAGTCTGAGCACTCAAATCTGCGACTTGAGAAGACTTAACCTTGGAGGGTTGGGTTGGTTGGACAACGACCATATCATCATCCTGTTGGGATTGGAAGGTTTCATGGAAAGGCACGTCCACAGAGTCTGGGCCATCATCTCCATAATCTACAATCAATATCCGAGCTGCGGAAGGAGGCTTGGAAGACACAGTCCTCCCCTTATCGGAGGAAACAGCGACCTTTTTCCCAATTTGCTTAGAAGGCTGCAAGGAGAAGTTCCCAGAGTCAAAAAATAGGGGCAAGTATGGGACACATACTCAGAAAGCTAAGACAAATATTTTTTACCTCTGGAGCATCTCCCCCTTTGCGCTTCATAGAACCACCAGCATTGGGCCAAACATTCACCCAGGGGAGATAAGAAGGGAGATCCTCTAGAGATCTAGGAGTCTCCAGAACAGGATTCCCACTTACATCAAACCCAAAAACGAATGGACCCTCAATCAACAAAGGCCCAACATGCCAGCTTGGATCATGGGACTTGCGGAGGAAATCTTGTTGAGAAGTCTCACTACCACCTGGAGGGTCTACATCCCCCAGAAGCAAAGGAGAATTTTTTCTCTCATCCGCACTCCTCCTCTGGATACTCACTCCAAACCCCTCAAAAGGACTATCCCTCCTAGCCTGAGTCACCCGATAGTTGCGCTTAAAATTCTCCACAGTGTAGAATTTAGCATGCTCAGGGTCGAAGGAAGCTTTCTCAGACTGAAAGAGAATCCTCCCCCGAGCTCTGGAAGCACACTCAGAAAGGATCCTGCAAGCTGTATTGTTTAACTGGAACAGACCTCTGGGAGTATCCGCTCCAGAGGCCAGAGCACGATACACAAAGGAATCTTTGGGACTCCATAGAGGAATACGGAGGCCAGAATCAAGTTGAGCCTTGGAAACAATGATTCGGGTCCTACTCAGATTGCTCTCCCTCAAGAGCTCTGGAGTGATAACACCTTCACTCCTCTGAGGCGTAGCCCATGAGATCTGGAACCTAGAATCCAAATAGTACTTTTTAGAGTCCTCAGACAGTTTGGATCTTCATCCCTCTCAGAGGAAGCAGAAGTTCTGAAACAAAAACAACGAAACAAAGGAAAAGTAAAACTTAGATTTTCCTTTGGAGCAACTATTCATAACAATGAAGAAGTTGGGAATTTCTTTGAAATAGAAGAAAACACCAAAGATCACAAGTGAATAGGACTAACCTTTTTGGCGCCATTGCCGTCGGAAAACCAAGCTTTTTCACAGTATAAGTAAGGCGGAGAAGACAATGAACAGTGGAGCAAAGATTTTCTACAGAGAAAATCTCTAAGGAAAGAGAATAAAAAGGAAATAAAGGTTTGAAAAGTCCTAGGAGTACTTTTTATATCTAATCTCTGAAAAGGTGGGTTACTCAACCGGCGCTTCCAGTTAGTCAGTTATTTGGCGACGTGTCCAAATCCTGGAGCCTAGGCTGGAGCACGTGTGTGATGGTACCCTTCGACAAAGATTTTTCTTCCTAACTTACCCTGTGGGAAGTTAAAAAGAAAAGGAGCAAACTGTAGGTACCAGAAATCTGAGGGACACGTGGCAACATCCTAGGGGTGGTAGCAAGTTAGTGAATGTACCGAGAGGTATGGGATAATCCCTAAAAGTAACTGACCGCACCCCGCTTAAGGATTAGACACGTGTAAAGTGCGACAGGCTAAAGCACGGGTTAGGTTGAGGGTACTACAGAGGCATTAAATGCCAAGTCAGATAGAGGAATACAGCTGTTTAGCACCAGTCAAACTTAGGGTTGCACTTGGTTTGCGGTCAAACAGTCTGGAGCCTACAAGACTGAGGAGATCCTCTGGAAGGTCCCATTGGGGACTGGCCTCAGAGGATACCCTCAGAGAAGATACGGTACGAGAAGAGCTAAAAGGAGTCATATTCTGGAAGGTGCATTACAAAGGGGATTCTGAGAGATAGCATAACTAGAAGATCGAAGGCCAGAGGCTATACAATGTCTAAGGAAGGCTCAGAGATACCTCTGGGAGGTGTCTCAGAAGACTGACGTCCAGAAAGGAAGACTCCCAGAGGGGATTGTGTATCTCGAGGAATAAATAGAAATAGTTTAGTTTCCATAGCCCTTGTAACACTAGAATATGTACTACCTAACCTTCTTGCCTATAAATACCCAGCTCTTTAGAAGTTAGAAAACCAAGTTAGAACTCATAAGGGAAACCCTAGGAGACCGGATACGACATCCTACAACTAGGTTTGAGACTTGTGAAGTGAGAACTTGAAGAAGACTTGAAGACAGTAGATCAAGACTTGAAGACTGTAGATCAAGACCATTTAGTTGATTGTGAAGGTAGCTAACATTGTAACCACACTCATGATTAATGAAATACCAAGGATGTAAGCCTCCACCGTGAGGAAGAACCTTGTTAAAAAACATGCTTGTGTCTTGATTCTTTTACCTTTCTTGCATTTACTTATGTTTGATTGTCTTTACTTTATCTTAGATGTGTTTGTACTTAAGTGTTCTTGAGTAGTTCTTCATCTAGGACCATTGGGTGTGATCTCAGAGATTTCTAGACTCACATTTTGGCGCTATAAACAGGGACTAGGTAAAGGATTTATCCTTCCTGGTATGTTTTTCAAAGCTTTTTCTTATCTGTCTCTTAACCAAACCTTTACTGTGAGGAAGAAAAGCTCCTGGATCTCATAGATCACACAGGGAAAGCTTAGTATTCTTAGTAAAGGTGAGACCTTTTATGCTTTTAAGTGTTAAAAGTTCCTTCTTTACTAGCTGTTTGTGAAAAATCCTTTGTTTTCTTTACAAAAACTTGATTTTTTGCAAAAACCTAGCTTTTATCTTCATAAAGGTTAGACCTTTGAACTCAGATCTTGTTTTCAAAGCATGAACAAAACTCTTGCTGTTGATTTCTTCCAACAGCAGACGTATTTGAAACTGAAATCCATTTTGGATCTAGTTTTTTCTTCAAAAAACGCCATTAATGGAGGGTAGAGGGTGTTTCTGAAAAGGTTCTCTCTGAAAAGTACTGCTTGTACTGTCTTTTTTGTTTTCGCAGACTGCTGATGTCACCAACATCACTCTCAAACAAAACCTGACAGCCCAACTACCCAGTTTTAACTTATCCAATCATTTTCCTGTCTATTTCTGTAATAGTTTTCAAAATGTTTTGAAAAGGTGTACGGATTTCTTGGATCTCTGAAACTGTCAGATTACAACTAGCACTTGTGGAGTTACTCTCTGACAAGAAGGTTATATCTTGATTTTGCTTTTCAGGAGAAGATGAAGACTGCTAGTGCCACAGACTCTGGAAGGGACCCTCCGAGGAGGACAACCAGAAGTGGATTGCAGGAGACGGACCGTGAAGTCCCAGAGGATACTGTCGCCTCTGGAGAAAGTGCACCACCAGGTTTTCCAGCAAGGGTGCCTCAGAATACCAGCAATGGGGTTCTGGGGAGAGCCACCAACACTGTGGGAAAGGGACCTGGGGCACAAACGAAGAAGGGTACTGCTAGTAGCATACCTATGAAGACTAAACCTTTGACAGAGGTTTATCACACCAAGCCCCCTCAGAAAAACCTTGTCTCTGAGGCAACGGTTATGAGGGAGGGAGTTGACTCTCAGAGAGAAGAAGAGGACTTGGATCTGCACACGACAGACTCAAACAGTTCTACTGAGGCTTCTCTAGAGGGAGACAATCGAATCATCGACGCTCTAAACGGACTTCCCAGAGGGAAGGTCCCAGAGAAAGGTCGAGAAGATACCTCTGGGAAAGGTGGACCTCCCAGAAAGGTTACAATCGTCTCAGAGAGACAACATGAAGGTACCTCTGGGAAGGGTGAACCCTCCAGAGGAGCAAAGAAGACCTCCAGAGCTAATGGCCATTCTGGAGTTGACAAAGCTACCCAGAGGGTAAGGCCAACTCGTGCCGAGAGGGGTAAGTCTGTGGTTAGAGACCCATAATCCACCCCAGAGGACACTCGGAGAGCAAGAAGAAATAAGGTCAGAACTCTGAGGAGGAAGATCCGTAAGCTCTCTGAGGCTAACAAGAAGCTAAGACAAGAAAAGGTCGTGATTACTGACAGTGACTCATCCGATTCCTCAGACGAGGAGGAAGAAGATAGGAGAAACTTAAAGTATAAGAGACCCAGAGATGATCCAGTCACTGAAGTGATTTCGGACGATACCTCGGACGATGATTCTGAGGAAGGCTATGCTGAGCCATCTCTGACAAACATCCTGGCAGCCCGAGAAAGGAAAATTCGGGAGCTGGAAGAAGAGGTTAATCTCAGGAAAGCCATAGCGGCAAGTATTGAGGACAAACCAGAACTTATCAGAAAGGAGGGCAAACGATTGGCATAGGTAATGGAAGATGCTAAGCGCTCACCATTCACCTCAGAAATCAATGCTCTCCCAATACCCAAACGATGTACATTGAACTTCCAGAACAAGTTTGATGGCACGGGTGATGTTATCCAACACATAAAGGATTATGAAATGGCTCTAATGCCATGGCAAGATCGACAAGGGGTTATGTGCAAATTCTTTCCCGGAAGCCTCAAAGAGGAAGCGTTAACTTGGTTCAACTCCTTAGAAAAGGGAAAGATCAAGTCGTACGAACATCTTCAAGAGGTCTTTCTAGAGAATTATATGCATAACAGCAAGGTCAAACCCGGAATTGAGCGACTATTTGTCCTCAAAAGAGGAAGGGGAGAATCGCTCAGAAGCCTAGTTGACCGTTGGAGGAAACTATGCGCTGAGATAGGGAAGGTCCCAGCAGCCTATGCTATCATTGGTTTCAAGAATTCTCTAAATAAGACTGACCCTCTCTTCGTCAAGCTATGGAATGAGACTCCAGATAATCTGGGAGACCTCAGAAGAATTCAGGAGGAATTCATAGCACTTGAAGAGACGCAGGATGGCACTTACGACAAGCTGCTCTCTGGGAACATGAGTAGAGGAGCAAACGTGGTAGAACCACAGCCCCAGGTCACTCATTCTCAACCTCCTGCTGCGGTCCCCACTTCTCAGATCAAGAGAAACAAGTCCAGAGAATTCAGAGGCAAAGGATCAGCCAAGGACAACAAAAAGCGGGATTTTGACGATGCCACTTACACTAGATTCAACGTTCCAAGGTCCACCATTTACAAGGAAATCAAGGGCAAGCTTCCCTTTGAGGATCCTATTGGAAAGGGCATTCAACCTGACTACTGCAAGAACAATAAAGATTACTGTGAAGTGCATGGATGGAATGGCCACTCTCTCGACAAGTGCAGGCACTTAAGGAGAGAGCTGGAGAAGTTAGTAAGTAGTGGAGAACTCAAGAAGTATATTGCCAAAGATTCTGGGAGTGCCCAGAAGGCAGTAGAAAAGATATTCAGAGTTGAGATGCCCAGAGAGGCACAACATCTCAACTGCAACACTATTACCCATTCTGTAGAAATGCCCTCAGAATCATCTATGGGGCAACACTCTCTGGAGAGAATCCATAAGAGAAATGCAAATGGGGAAGAAATATTCAGCATGGCTCTAGAACTCCCCATGGAGGAATGGATGAAAAGACCAGTTTCATTCTCAGCTTCTGAGGTGCCCCAGAATGGAAAGACTCACAACGATCCTCTGGTAGTGACCATGATGATTGGGCAGTGGGGCATCCCAAAGATTCTGGTGGATGGAGGAAGCTCCGTGGAAATCTTGTTCTACAACACATTCGTGAAGATGGGTCTAAAGGATGAATGCCTAATCCCCTCAACCTACATGGTATATGGATTCAATGGATCTTCCACTAAGCCCAAAGGAGAAATAACTCTAGAAGTACACGCTGGAAAAATCATCACCTCTACGACTTTCTGTGTAGTCGACGTTGTTTCACCCTACTCTGCCATCATGGGCAGATGGTGGATTCATGGTATTAAGGGAGTTGCTTCCACTTACCATCAACGATTACGATTTCCCACCCCAGAGGGAATAGCTGAGATCATGGGAGACCCCAGAGAAGCTAGATACTGCTCAGAAGTAGACGTGAGAAACTGTGTGGAAAAGGTTAACACTCTCAGAAATACCAAGAAGAGGATTCTGGAGCAGGAATGCCAGAAGGAAATTGATAAATTCATCGAATGTTCCACCTCTGCAAGAGTAATGCGTCAAGCAATCAACAAAAACAACGAATTGGGGACAGAGAAGAGGAGGAGGCCATTAGACTAGCTTGCCTAGAATCAATGGTCCAGAAACTCAAAGAAAAGACTGTCCCCCAGGTCTCTGAGGATACCCAGATGGCTGATGCCTCTGGAAAGTTATAGCAATCAAAGGCTCAGACTGAATTAGGCCCCCAGAGGCCTGTATTCTACACGTCTGAGCCGACAAAGGAAGTGAATATAGGAGACCCAGACACACCAAAAATGGTTAAAATTGGGACGCTCCTAGATCCTGACCCCGAAAAAGAACTCGTAGGGATTTTGATGAGATATGTCGACGTATTCGCATGGAAGATGGAAGACATGCCGGGAATCGATCCCGAATTGTGCCTCAAACATCTGGGAATTCCAACAGACATAAGCCATCATCATCTCCGAATCCATCCAAGTGTCAAACCTGTGAGACAGAAAATTCGAAAGATAGCCCCAGTATATCAGGAAGCAGTCCAGAAGGAGCTTCAGAAGATGGAAAAGGCTGGAATCATTCGGGAGGTACAATACCCACTATGGATCTCCAATATGGTACTTGTCCCGAAGAAAAACAACGCTGGGGTACGGATATGCATCGACTTTAGTGATCTAAATAAGGCATGCCCCAAGGACAGCTTCCCTCTCCCAAGCATAGATCAACTAGTTGATGCTACCTCTGGGAATGAACTGTTATCATTCATGGATGGTTATTCTGGCTATAACAAAATCCCTCTGGCACAAGAAGATGAAGAGCATACTGCATTTTTCACTCCCAATGGGCTGTACTGTTACACAAAGATGCCATTCGGACTCAAAAATGCAGGGGCAACCTATCAGAGATTAATGTCCAAGTTGTTCTTGCCTTGGATTCACAAAACTCTGGAGGTATATGTGGACGACATGCTTGTCAAAAGCAAACAGTCCAGACATCACGTCAGAGATCTGGAGAGAGATTTTCGCTCAGATGAGGAAATTTCGCATGAAAATCAACCCACTCAAATGTGCATTTGGGGTCACCTATGGGAAGTTCCTAGGTTACATGGTCACGAAGGATGGTATACAGGTAGATCCTGAGAAAGTCAGAGCTATCACAGAAATGCCCTCACCAGTAACTCGGAAGGACGTCCAGAGGCTGAATGGAAGATTGGCTGCATTGGGAAGATTCATTGCAAGATCCTCCGACAAACTCAAACATTTTTTCAGCATTCTGAAGAAGGGTCAGAAAATGGTCTGGAGTAAGGAATGCGAAGAGGCGTTCTACAACGTCAAAAAGTATTTGGCAACAATGCCTATACTACAAAAGCCTAAACCGGATGAAACATTATATGTTTATCTAGCAGCCACCTCCTACTCTATCAGTGCAGTACTCTTACGCATAGTAGAAGGTGAGGAAAGACCCATCTACTTCATCAGTAGAACTCTGGGGCCTGCCGAAAAGAATTACTCTAAGATTGAGCAGATAATTCTGGCGCTGGTATTTGCTTCTCAGAGATTGAGAACATACTTCCACGCTCACCCTATAACTGTGATCACCAAACTGCCTATCGATTCAGTACTCAGAAATTCTGAAAGGGCTGGTAGGATCTCAAAGTGGGGAGCTCAGATCAAACAGTTTGGAGTACAATACCAACCTTAGACTGCCATCAAAGCCCAAGCTGTCGCTGACTTCTTAGCAGACTTCCCTCTAGCAGAAGAGGAAGAACTCGAAGACATACCTGGTTTTGAGGATGAACTGGAAGACCCCCCAGAACTTCTGAGGGCGGAAAATCCTACCAGGTGGGAAGTCTTTGTGGACGGGTCCAAGAACACTGATGGGGCAGGGATTGGAATGATATTCACAACTCCTACTGGAAGAAGAATTGTACACAGCCTGAGACTTGAGTTTCCTACCACAAACAACATAACAGAGTATGAGGCAGTCATACACGGTCTGGGATTGATTTGTGAAATGGAACTCAGAGATGTAAGGCTAACAAGTGATTCGCAGCTAGTGGTAAGGCAGATAGAGGGAAGATATCAAACTCTGGACCCATGCCTACAAGCCTACCACAAGAAAGCTCAGGAATACATAAACAAGATACCTGGCCTCGTGCTCAGACATATCTCTAGAAACAACAATCGACATGCGGATGCTCTGGCATACATTGCATCAATGTTGAATGATCCTAAGATTGCTAGCATCAGAGTAGACAGGGTTCTACTACCCTCAATACCTCTGACAGAGCCAGATGCCTGGTAGGCCGGTAAAACCTACTATAAAATATGACCGCAAGCGCACGGTGTCTACAATGAAGGACAGCGGCAAGTACGGGTCGATCCACAGGGAGTTACGTTGGTGAAACTAAACTTCTAGGTCTACTGGTACTAATTTGAGAACATGGGTTTTGTCGATACGACTAGATAGATGGTTACTGTAAAATAACAAGATTGAAACAATAAAAAGGACACTAGGGCAGTTGAATCCACCACTTAACTACGCCATAAATTTAGCTAATGAAATTGTTCTGTTTCCATAAACGAATCAGCGGGGGAGATACAAGTCTTCCGCATCATCAATGGAATCTCATATTGGAAAGTTTAATATCAACTAAGGCAGTAACTTCCGAGCACTGGCTGTCTTATTACGGCACAACCAGTCTTAGAGTAAAGATAATAATTTAAGCATGAGTTGAGATGCAACAACATAGGGTAAATCAAACTACCAAGGATGTAACAACAGTAATTGCAGCATACAAGGTGAAAGCAAAATATTGAAGCAAGTAATTAAACCAAGAACAAAATCAAGAGCTTGAATTTCTAGAAATAGATTAATGGTTTCATCTAAACCCTAGCTTTTAAAATTAAAACATAATGAAAGAAATAAAATCTAAACTACAAAGCTTGAAACCAGGCATAAAACCGGCTTTGAAACCAGGCATAAAACCCAGGATGATTTTACCTTACAACCTCGTCTCCTTTTATACACAAAAATTACTCCCTATTGCTAAACCCTAAAATTTGCTGGCAGCTTTCTCACCACGGAATTGTAACTTCATGAATTGAGAACAAATTGGAGCTAGGTGCTTGATTCACTGTGGGTATTGATAAGATTGCCATACGCATGCTCTTAATTTCCAGGCGTGGGTTGAGAGGTTTAATGGAGGTGGAGGGAAAGGGAGTTGCAGCGGGGCAGCGGGGAAGAAGAAAGAAAAAGGAAGAAAGGAGATCGAGATTTTCCTGATGAGAAAAGAGAACCAAAGGGCACGTTTCGGTGTTGGGCGGAAGCATCAAAGATGGGTGTAGAGGACTTGTGGCTGCTGACTGATAATGTCACCATTGGATTGCTGATGGAAGCTTGATGGAGTAGAAAGGACGGTTGATGTGGAGCACGTGCTGCTGATGGAGCGTGGTCGGGTGGAGAAGAAAAATGGA
>JAJJMA010245771.1:0-17811 GCA_023529015.1 Papaver nudicaule
ATGAAATTGAATAAAACCCACAGTTCATTATCTTAATCTAGATCTATTAGGCGTTCTTCCTGATCTGTTTTGGCTGATTATCATAGATTTATTTCCATCAAAACAAATAACATAAATAAAGATTGCTGATTTCATTCAATTATTTCTTTCCTTTTTTTTTCTTCTGAAGCATAACAGCCCAATTAGTTCTTTCCTTTAATTGGGTTTTGTTAACGATCAAATTAGGCAATCCGTGAATAGTTATCCATTCCTTTTAAATTAGTCAATTAGACTTTCCTTTCATCAATTAGATTTTCCTTCGTCTGATCATCAATCAGATTTCCATTAAAAAGAAAGGAAGAGGCCGGGTTGGAGAAAGAGAGATTAATATATAATAGAAGGGCAATAATGGAAACTAATTTTTTTAATCAATACACGAGGCTAAAATTTTGGTATCTCTATTTTCAAAGCAAAGCAATATTAATTAATTGCATGTTAACCTATGCGTGGGGGCATAGATTAACAGGACCCCTTTAGTTTTACTGCTACTCACAGCAGTTTCTTTTCTTTTTTTTTTTTCGAAGGAAAAGACTGCATATATTAACACCAAAGCATTACATTGCTGTTTACAACAGTTGGTATGATGTTTCCAAAAACAAAGCAAAAAACATCAATACCCACTTTCAAAAAGGATCTAATGCTCCTAGTCACCACTAGTGTCAAAGGGAAAGTCATGCAAGAGAAACTAGATCGAATCAACGAAGAAGAGAGCCGGATGACCACAAAACCACACCACTGAAGTGTTGCCATGCACACAAGGTTGACGGCAACCAGCCATTTACAAAAATGACCAGACGTAATGTTTCCTTTAAGGCAGTAAGGAATAACCCCATATTGATGAAACCAAACTTTCTCCTCATCCAGCCAGAACTTCATATGATTGTCACTATTCCATGGTAGACTTTTGGAAACCATGATGTCTGATAGGGCACAGTAACTGATGCAGATAAAACAAGCAAACCTAAGTGCAAGTAGAAATATCTTACTAATATATATAGTACTAAAAACCCAAGCATCCAGAAAAGTCGCAGTCCAAACAGCATAACCAAGGAACTTCATCTTCGTCTTCATATCCAGTTTCTTTTGTTGTAATTTGTGACTTTCCTTTTTGGGTTTTTCAATAAAAGTTCAATAATTCTATTCAGCCCACCCCAAATCCCACAGTCAAATCCCACGCTGACGTGGCTTGACTTTTTTTTTTCATCCAAGAACACATAGAGAATAACTTAAATCATTAAAGAAGAAGAAAAATCAACCAGGTAATTACTATACAAACTCTTATAAACATGGTTTTGTTAATCAAAAATCATAAAAAAAGGGTTTTCTAAACTAGGGTTTATTAGTTTTAAATCAATTTCGTACATAACTTCGATTAAAAATACATTATTTGATTTAGGGTTTGCTTTCTATTCTATATAACTGTTATTCTACGATATGATACTAATGAGTATATAACTCTGTTTTTTAGAATTGAAGTTAACTGTGTGTATATATATATATATATGTTGTTTTATATGCAGGCGCGAGTCATGGTTGAAATTCAATTGGACGATGAGGAAAATCAGATAGTAGAGCCGAAACTTGGTATGAAGTTTGACAGTGCTGATGAATTATTTGAGTTTTATAGTCGTTATGCGTACAAGTCAGGATTCTCAGTTAAGAAACGAACATGCAAGAAGGAAGATGGAATACTAATACACGTAGGTTATACTTGTTCTAAAGAGGGGAAGAATGTTACAACTTCAAACACTCCGTTAAATCTCCCTCCAACACAAAAAACGGGGTGCAAAGCTAAAGTTGCAGCGAAACTGTGTGCAGATGAAAAATGAATGATTAGTGTTGTTTCTCTTGAACATAATCACTTGAAGAGTCCATCCAAATCTCGATATTTGAGAGGACACAAAAGAATCAACACGGCTACAAGGAAAAAAGCATTACTAAACGACAAAGCAGGAATCAGGATGTGTAACTCGTACAATGCGTTCGCGGTTGAAGCTGGTGGATACGAAAATCTTCCGTTTGATGAAAAAACTCTGAGAAACATGGTTGCTAAAGAAAGTTCTTTAGAACTTGGTGAAGGAGATGCTCCAGCACTTCAGAATCATTTCACAAACATGCAAAATAAGGATCCAAATTTCTACCACAGGTTAGATATAGGAGAAGGTGGTCGGTTGAAGAACGTGTTTTGGGCCGATAATAGGTGTAGAGAAGCCTACAAGGAATTTGGTGAAGTTGTCACCTTTGACACAACATACTTGACAAACAAGTATGACATGCCTTTTGCTCCGTTTGTTGGGGTTAACCATCACGGACAATCGATTTTATTTGGTTGTGGATTGCTTTGTAATGAGGAGACCGAGACTTTTGTTTGGTTATTTAGAACATGGCTCGATTGCATGAATGGAGTCGCACCAAGTGGTATTATTACAGACCAGGATGGTGCAATGAAAAATGCAGTTGAGATAGTTTTCAAAGACACCAAACACCGGTGGTGCTTGTGGCATATAATGAAGAAAATACCTGAAAAGCTAAGGAGGTATGAAAATTATTTAAGGATTAAATGTCGGTTGAAAAAAGTTGTTTATGATTCACAATGTCCAGTTGAATTTGAGAAACGTTGGAGTGAAATGTTGCAAAAGTATGGGAGCTTGGAAAAAAATAAATGGTTGAGTAAATTATACAAAGAGAAAAATCGATGGGTACCTTGTTTTGTGAAGACCACTTTCTGGGCTGGGATGTCGACTACGCAACGATCTGAGAGTATGAATGCATTTTTTGACGGATATGTTCATTCACGAACTTCTTTGAAGCAATTCATTGAAAAATATGAAAACGCATTGAGATACAAAATGGAAAAGGAGCTTAAGGCAGATGCTAGATCGTTTTCTACGACCATTCCAACCTCAATTGCGTATCAAATGGAGAAACAAATTCAAAAAGTTTACACCCATGCAAAGTTTAAAGAGTTTCGAAATCAGTTGGTAAGGAAGATGTACTGTGAGATAATTGGTGTTCAGGATGAAATAAAATATGAAACGCAAGTTCAGAGATATGACGTTGAAGAAGAAATTTACTATCCAAAGCCTCCAACAGATGAAGATGAAGATGAAGAAGATGATGATGATGATGATGAATTAACTTCACCGAATGATCTAGATCTGGAAAACACTACACCAACTGAAGAACCTGAATCTGAGTCTGAATCCGAACCTGAGCTAGATCCCGATGTTGAATATTTGAAGAAAAAAGTTTTCTTTCAGGTATGGTTTCAAAAAGATGAATGCAAAATCGAGTGTAGTTGTCGTAGATTTGAATTTCGGGGTATACTTTGCACGCATGCATTATATGTGTTACTCCGTAATGATGTATCACTCATTCCAGAAATTTATATATTAAGAAGATGGAGAAAAGATGTCAGGTTATTACACACAAAAGTGCCAATACATTCTGATAGTTGGCATTTAACTCCTGAAGATATGCGTTACAAGGAGTTGTGTGATTACTTTGCAGAGCTTGCGAACGTAGTGTCTAAGGATAATGATAAGTGCAATGCTATCAAGAAATGGATACGTGAGCAATTGATAACTGCGGGAAAGAGATCAGGTATTGAAATGGAAATAAGTAACTCTAAAGGAAATGAATCGGAAATAAGCAACGCTAAAGAAGATGACATGAATGAAGTTGTACCATTGTGTAACCCTCCTCAAGTAAAGAGAAAAGGTGCTCCTAACACAAAACGTAAAGAGACTAAACCGTACAAAAAAAGAGCGACTAAAGAAAAAGGAAAAGGAAAAGGAAAAGGAAAAGGAAAAGCAAAAGGCAATAGCTTGGTAAGTTACTAAGTACTTTTGTGCTATTTTTACTTTATATTTTCTAGTTTAGTTGGTCTTATGGTTTTACGTTTTACTCTATATATGTTAGGTTGATACAGAACTCCCGACTCAACAAAGCATGGTAAATAGCGGTCCGTCGTCGAACAGAGCTGAAAGTACCAACCTTCCCGGAGGAGAATATGGCCAGTTGTTGGTAAGTAAATTTGCTAAGCTTCAATATGTAGCGATTTACTGTTTAAGTTCACACAATGAAAGGGGTGCTTAAAAATAAGATACAAATGCATAAAAAGTTCCATGTCTCCAAGAGCTTACTGTTTCCTTTTGAAATGTCACATATATATAGTAGTTGGTCTGTTGTAGGATATGAATTCCTATTTTTTTTCGTATTAGTATTTGCTACAATAAAATGACATTGAGGTTATGGTTATACCAGAAAATAGCTTCTGTAGTTGATTATAATCAGAGGTGATAGAGGTTATGGTTATACCAGAAAATAGCTTCTGTAGTTGATGATAATCAGAGGTGATAGAGGTTATGGTTATACCAGAAACTGGCTCGTCACAATTTCTCGTTCTATAGTCTGGATATGGTCTCTCAGTACATGAGGTGATAGAGGCATATAACGGTAGATAGCCTGACATTGCTCTACCTCATTTTGTTCCAATTTTTGAAGTTTGAGTGTGATTACTTAGTGTCAGTTCTAGGCTTCTTATAAGTTGAGAAGGGACAAGAAAATATATTGCATTTTCCGATTACATTGTGTACTGGCGGCTCATTTTTTCTTATGTTTACAGCACTTAGCTGAACTTCAACGTATCGGGGATATTGGAAATGCTGCGGTGCAGTTTCAGGCTCCCCAAAATTCTTCATATGGAAACATCCACAGCGCTGCAACTTCATATGGAACACCTTTTGATCATATTCATAATCTTGCACCTGCCCAAAGAGTACTTTTTGGACATGTGGGGAGTGTTGCGCCTGCATTTGGAGTAGCCCAACCATGGAGAAGTGCACATTTTGTGAATGCTGCACCAACATATGAGGAAACTCGCTTACATGGAGGCGAGACCTTGGAACATAATATGATTCCGTTGCAAGCAAATTTTAGCGACGGGTTTATCCGAAGGCAAAAATAGTTCTGATGGGAAATCTGAAAATGTGACATTTTTATGTTCTGACAATGGGATTTTATTCACTTTTCATTTTGGTTTCAAGTTACAGACCGTCATGTTCACCATTAGTTAGGATTTAAATTACAGACCTTGAATCGTTGAAACTTGTTGTGGTTCTGTTTTCAATAATATTGCCAACCATAATGCAATGATTAGGTTCTCTGTAATGCCAACTACAATGCAATGTTTGTTTGTTTTTATAAAAAGAAGATATATTAAATCAAAAAGAGGTCTCTACAGAAATTACAGATACTGCATACAAAGGTCATCAGACCAAACCCAAAAAATCTAAACGAAACAGAAGTTACAAGTTAACAACTGTTCCCAGTGACATATAACTTGCGTTGTCGTCAGAAATTTGAACAGCTCCAACCGGGACGACCATAAACAGAGATCAAAATTCACTGCATTCAATATCATGTCCAAAGACTGTAATTTCTCACCATATAACTTGCGTTGAGGTCGGAATTCTTCACATGTTTCAGAACTTCTCTGAGATGCTCTCTTGCATCTTCTAAGTTTGTAACATGTACTGTCAGACTTTCGATTCCTCTCGTATGTAGGAGCAGCCTTGCTCACAGATTTGGTAATTATGGTACTGATGACCAATGATTTGCCAGCATACTCCTTAGATCCCTTGCAACAGATTAATATTTATGCTAGCATGAAGACCCATGGTGGTTAAAGCTTTTGCTAAAACATGAATTTAACGCCAGCACCAGACCGCACCATGTACTCCTGCTTGCAGTGCTTTTTTCAATGCCTCTCCAAATAATAGCAACACGCACCCAGTGGATCCTCAACATCCAATACCTGCATTTTAGAATCAATCACCAAGCTCCAATGGGGCATCCAATCTACATATATGATTTGAACTAGCAGACAATAAGCCTAAAAATTGCCCTAAAATCTATACATTCCTATGCATCTAAGTGCTAAATTTTCGAAAGGTATTTTTTCGTAAACCTAATAACTAAAATGTAATCTTGCTTACTGGTGAGAATAACATCACCTTTAATCATCTTGTTGAGGTGTTGAAGCTTCAGCCTCGGAAAAAAATTCGTCAATCTCAGCCTCTCTCACTATCTCCTTTGCCAACTCTCCCTTTTTTGATTTAAGCTTCCTCTTGGAGTGGACGGGATTCTCTTCATAACCCTTGGATTTTCCATGAAGAATTGTTGCTGTTAAACCCTTTTTTTTTTCTTTTGTAAGCTGTGGGCGGAATGAAGAATGAGAGAGAAAAAAACATTGCTATTTTTTTTTTTTAGTTTTGAAAACAGTTTGTAAAAGAAAAAAAAGAAAAGGAAACTAAAAAAGAAATAGAAAAGTCAAGCCACATCAGCGTGGGATTTGACTGTGGGATTTGGGGTGGGCTGAATAGAATTACTGATAAAAGTTATATTATTGAGTGAAAAAAAAAAAATAGCAATTCCTACTACTTTATGTCCGGAAATCCAAATATTGTTTGCATTATATTCACCACCTTGTATGTAATATAGATGTGTGTTAGTTTGTCTGTGTCTCATCTCCTCGAGTCTACCTTCTGGAATCCGGAGTATAGTTATCCACACCACACATGTATATTTGGTAAAAGTAAGGTTTTGTGCTCGTAGAAAAGCATTCCATCCTTCAATATCGCACCAAGCTATGATACCCGCATCTTTGGGGGCAGTAAATTAGAAAATTTATAGGTACTGGTTTACCAACAATTCTATATGTACCGCACCCTAAATACCGCCCCAAATACCGTGTCTCACATTAATAGTGGGCCCCCCTGCTAATCTTAATTGGTGGGGCCCACACACCCTAATCTAATTTCACAAGAACCGTTAGATTGCCTCGCGGTATTTGGGGCGGTATTAAATGGTGTCAACGTAGACTTGTTGCTGGTTTACAAGAAATGTTGCAAATTTTTCATGCGAGAATGCCAATTGACGCTATCCCGGGGTAGATATATATGATGCTAGTTTCCAAGTGCATTCCGAGGAATGATACATGCCAAATGAATTTACATGATGCTAATTTTACTCCATAACCATAAATTCCAAAATGCACAACATGGAATTTCAAAGCAAAACTATGCACAAACAAACAGGCTTGAGCATAAATTTGAGGAAGACTTTAGTAAAAATCCATTACAACAAATTTTTTGTAGCAAAAAAATAAAATAAAAAATAAATACAACAAATTCAAAATGTAAACACTTCTTGAATGTCCCTGGCTTTTTGGTCTCATATAGATCTCAATTTTCTTGATACTTCTTTTTATCCTAATTTTTCGTCTTCTTCTTATGTCAAATATATATTGAATTTTTCGTCTTCTTCTTAATTTTCTCCGTTTCAATCTTTTAATTTGTCAAATGTCTTTTGATACCAAGTCTCCATCTCCTGAAAAGAAATCCAACTGCAAGATAAAAGGATCAGTCAAATATGATTATACTGAACAACATACCTTAGTTGCGTATACAAATCATTTGGAAAATATGAAATCATGATATTACCTTAAGATTCCGGGATTCATCAGGTCTTACTTGGCTATTCTGAGAGATAAAATCATAATGCGTTGTCTTGTTGTTGGTAAAGATGCTCAACTCGGTCATGATTTATCTAGGATGGGAACCATCGACAGAGATCTGCTTGACTTTCAAGGCAGCGTTTCTTTCTTTCAATTCACCGTGGAGGCAGACAACAAAAGGAGGATGTAGAAAATGAGGCAATACTTTCCTATTTATAAGGAATACAGATATGCCTCTATAGATTAGGGTTTGATTGTAGCCGTTGATTTGAATTTATGGTGAAAGGTTGACACATGTTCCTTAGCTTACCTAAAGTTTAACCGGTATATTTTCTGATTATATGCCATTTTGACGTTGAGGGTTGAATCCGGACACCATGCTTGGTGGTTATGTAAAAGAAACCCACTTGAGTTTTGAAAGACATGTAAGGTATAAAGGTGTGCCCTTGTATTTTTAAGAGATTTGGAGATTTTGGACTAATCCTCGTAGACAAGGCATGGGAGTAACAATTGGATTTATTTGCAGATCATGTATGCAAATTGAAAATATCACATTTTTATTAACATCTTAAGTTAAAAAATTCCAGTGAAAATTCACATGAGAAGCAGATTACATTGCATTGTTGCGGAATGGGCAAGCTAAGTCGAGGTTCCTGGTATGCATGCAATTGCAGCAGGATATCGGTGGGGAAACTGTGAAGATTCTGCTGAGATTTACCTTTCCTCTAATGAAAAAACTTTGTATTCATATTTTAAGATTTTAGATGTGGCTTCTTAAACCTTGTCTTTTGCAAACATTGTAGTCTATCCCTTGCACAAATAAAGGGAGAACATCTCTCCTAAAGCTAACAACTCGCCCTATGAGCTCGTCTTAAAAATGATGGGAAAACAATTGTAGTACCCAATACCCACGACATTTTGGATTCTTATTGTCTAACGATTTCAGCAGATTTGTTTTCAACTCTATTTTTCTAGCAATTTACATCCACCCAATTAAGCGTGTTTACCAGTAAGTGATTATGTATTAGTGAATGGATATAGTCACTCGCATCCATGTTGTAGTATCAGGGGCGTCTAGTACACTCCAAGCTAAGCCAAGAGAAGGTAAGATTTGAAGGACAATTTCGTAAATCACAGTTCCGTGTTGTCTATAAAACAAAACAAAAAAAAAAAAACCCTAGAAGTTTACAAAGATGTTTTAGAAAGAAAAGAGGATAGTGGAGGGAAACCAGTCAGGTCAGGTCGGCGGTGTTGATACCCTTGGAAAAATCTTAGATTTGAACAGATGAGCAGTTGTTATCAATGTAATTTTGGGTTTGTATGGGAGCCTTTACACATACCATGGAGATCACAGAAAGAGACACCACACAATGAATTTTCCTCTCATGGTTTTAATTTCACACCTTGAAGAAGGGCATAAAGAACTGCGAGATTTTTTTATCTCGTTCGATTATCTTGTGTGCACGTACCTCAGTTACGCATAAGGATTTTGAGGTATGTTATCTCTCTAATGCATATTTTTATTTTTATTTTTTATCATACACTTATGAATGTTAAGTTAGGCTCACGTATAATGAATTTTACAGATGCTCGATGTTGGAGACGAACTTCAATATCAAAATGTGGGCTTAAATGCTTAGATTGTTGAGGTAATTTCAGAGACGCTAAAGAGATGCAAAAATAAGAGGAAATCCGTCAACAAAAAGCTCAATGTATGTTTTTGAGGAAAAATCATCATTTTAAGAATGTAATACCAGAATAAATGTGTGAATGTGTCTTATAGAGATGGTCTAACGTGTTATAAATATATTGTAAAATGTAAACAAAGATTTTTCGAAGGAACATTCGTATATGTGCAGTATGCTTACGATGAAATGGTGCTATAAAACTTCACTTGATCATGAATGATTTTTTTTTTTTTTGAGAACTGTTGAGTTTTCGTATAGAAACTTGGGGGTTTTCCGTATTGAAATAGTTCTAGTAAATATTGAACGACAAATAGCATGTCCAATATTTCTTTTCTATTGTGGATTTAATACCTACTCCTAAGCCACTTCCATGGTTTCCGTTTTATTTCCCAATTGATTTGTGAAGTGAATATAACAACTACCAGGATCAGGATTAGTAGTATGAATGTACATACTTATTTCACATTTCCCCTTTCAGATGGAAACTCATCATTTCAGGCCACTAAAACTGCCAAGCAGATCTCTAGTGACCACCTTGGACAATTCACAGGAAGACATTTGTGTGACTGGAAGACATTGCAGTACATCGAACCCTTGCACAATTCACTGGAATAACCTCTTCTAAGCCAAAAACTCTTAATCACCACTTTCTCTTCTTCAAAAATGTCAGAACAATAGCATGTAAATGGCATGCCTCTCTTTGTATCAAAAATAAAAAATAAAAGGCATGCCTCTATATTTCCTGATGTCATTGGGGCAGATTTTTCTCTAGCAGCCCTCTTCTTCTCTCACAAACAAGACGGTTCTCTTAAAGAAGATGATGCCTATACCTTTGACCCCAAGGGTCCTTTTATAGGCTACACAACCTTGTTCCCCAAGTACCCAGGATTTCCTAATCCTAGAAGTCCTATACTAGGAAACACCTAACTTAGGAAACACACCAAGTATTGCACCGACCCATATATTCTAGAATCCTCTAGAACATTCACGGCACAATACCTATCAGAATCAATTCAGGGGAAAAAGAAAAACTTAGTTTTTTAGGTTAGGTTTGCCGCGAACAATAACTCTAATAGAATTTGCCGCGAGTTGCATTTTATTCACTAAAGGACCAATGATTAATTAACATAAAGTTTAAAGAATCTGAAAATAAATAAATAAATAAAATCAATTATAATTAATTAAATTCTAAATTAATGTCCCGAGATGCGTTTACATCTAAGATTAAATATTCAAGGGTTAAATGCCGTTACCTTACAAAAGATTTCACGAGGGTGACCTCGTCACAGCCGGACTCTTTCAAGATTCTAAATGTCACACACGACAACTTTGTCTTTTGCATGAGCCGCAAACATTGTAGTTCATCCCTCGCCCAAGCTAACAAGACACCATATGACCTCTTTTTATTAAAAAATTATTAGAAAACATGTATACCCATAACATATTGGGATTCTTATTTCTCTAACGATTTTGGCAGATTTGTTTTCGATTCTATGTTTGTTGCAATTTGCAATCACCTAAGCGGGTTTATCAGTCAAGTTACTGAACGGATGTAGTGACTTGTATCCATGTTGTAGTAGGGTTGTCTAGGTTATTACTTGCCCAAGCTAACCCAAGAGAAGGTCACCAGCGACCTGAGTTCGAAACTCGTTTGCATTAGAGTGGATGGGATTTTTCTTTATTTCTTTGCCAAGCTATCTGCACTACAAGAAAAAGACCCAGTGACAACACTGAGAAACCGTTGTTAACATGTTACGACAACGGTTTTCCGTACGTTGTCTAGCTGCATGTTGTTAAAGACCCTCTACTTTGACAACGGTTATTGACCATTGTGGGAAACGTTGTCATACATTGCCAGCAACAACGGTTACTTTCCATTGTGAGTCACCAAATAACAATAGTAACAAACCGTTGTTGAAATATTTATAGATTTCCAAAAAAAAATAAAAAAAAAATAAAGAAATTATAATAACAATAATTCATAATAAATATGAATTTCTTTTATTGACTTAAATAAAATAGCTTCTTAACGGTTAAATCCAAATACAGATCACAAAATTCAATTTCAATTCACTTGTTCAACTTCAACCTAACTGCCTGAGCACCAACACAGATCAAAGTTCAAAGCTTTGTTGCTTTAAAAAAAAAACCACAGAGGGTATAAAATGGTTAGTCAGAATCATCTGACTCATACAAGGAGATGGTCGGTAGCCTGGATACAAGCTGGGTACCGACCGCCTTCTGGATTACAAGCCCTAAACGACGAAATAAAAATTGCCGACGAAATAAAAAATTTACTTCTTTGCATCCGTCTTTATATGCTGCTGCTCCAAATTCCCGCTACGCTTGGTGTGTTGGAGCTTTGGTGGCTGTGTTGTTGCGTCCTTGGTGCTCTTCCGGTGTGAAAATATTGTCACCCTTCACTTGGAATGGGATTCGCTGGGAGTACACTGTAATCGATATTCGGCTCAAAATTACTTCACTTGGAATGGGATTCGCTGGGAGTTCACTGTAATCGATATTCGGCTTAAAATTACTTCACTTGGAATGGTCCCTGGTGATCTTTCAAAGTAAAATCACAGACTCCCTGCACAAAAGTATCAAGAAAAAAATTAACAAATGTGAGTGAGGAAAGTTGTGTGAGGTACCTACACATGATTTTCAATATCAATCAGTACAGGAAAGTTTAACCGTGGGACATCCATATTACACCAAAGTTCATATAGAAGGACAATACTATCATATCTTGTAGCTTACATTGTTCATCTTCCATGAGGGAAAGGTATATGAAGCTCCCAAGACAGTGAAGTAACGAGTCTAAAAGTAGTTCCCAACATAACTCAAGATTATATTCCACAGACTGGCCTGTCACAATAAACAACTATGGTTCAATACCAGAAAATTGACTATATGAATAAAAAGAAACTTCAAGTTGATCATCGGAAGGAGCACATGGGTTCTAACAGAAGTCATGGCTGAAACATTTGGATACAAATGCGTAGTGGTCGATGGGTAACCAGACCATGGAATTAAGTATCTCATTCACCACCTTCACAGGGCTTCAAACGTAAGGCATGGCTAAAATTTCTTAGATCCATAAGACAAAATACAAACCTTCACCCAGTATCGATCCTTCAAACATAAGCCGCTATCAACCTGCAAAAACAATCCAACAACGATACTTTAGGTACGCAGGATAATATGTAAGGTACTAAGGGTCATTCAAGAAGCTACGTTGTTGAAATGATAACAAAGTCTAAGAAGTCAAAGCATTTACAGACGTACAATCCAGAGAAGTTTGTGCAAACTGATAAAAGCTAAGAATAACAACAAATCAGTTCAAAGCTCAAAAGATTTACAGTGCACCACTGATCTGTTACCGAGATGTGACGTCTAAAGCCTATTATAGTACTCGTCGAAGGAAAGAAAGCTCAAATCAAGCGGCCCGGTTTCCTCCCTCGAAAGATATGAATTTTTTACCCCCCTGTTATCATTTAAATTGATCAAAATATCTAATATTAGTTGTGATAACCAAATGACTTGATATGGAAAAGAATGAAAACGGTAAATGATATAAGCTGGAGCAGATAAGATATGATATAGTATATACCTTGGCAGCATACGCTATTCCAGACACACAGAAACATGCCAAGGCGTGATAAAGAACATTCTGCCATGCATATACCACACCTGATGCGAAGAAACAAATACAAACCCCTTCTGTGAAACCAGATGTATCATTCATCATGTCATATGTAACCACCACAAGAGAGACGAGACTGACAAACATCGAACTCAGAAAGGTCAAGGCAGTGAAACTTTGAACCTCAATAACAACGAGAGTCATCAACGCAGTCACAGACAGTAGGACCCTTCGCGTCATAACCTTGTCTAAGCCCATTCGCTTTGCGAAACCAACAAACCACAACAGCATACGTTCATACGTATGATTCACACATACCAGCCACGCATAAGCAGTCATCATGGCTGTACCACACCAGAACGTAAGATGCGGATGCTGTTTATTGATATCATACATCACATTCTTGAAAACCTCTAGCTTCTTAACCAATGTATCAAACCCAGCATGCAATAGTTCATTCTTGAATTGATAGAGGATAAGCGGCATCACCAGAAATACAAGAATCAGAGCGACGTGAAGTTTGTAACGAACGAATGCTCTAACTTGAAGATTCAGGCTCATATAGTCATATTACAGATGTATTCAATACAAACTTAAAGGTGTGTTGTTGAACAAATTCATATCTACTAGGAAGAACTAGTTCTACCTACAAGATTTGACTAAAATCTGCTCAAACTTCTGAATTTGTGAGTAGGACCATTCAGAAGCGTATCTAGGCCGATGTTTGCATGTTAAAGGGTCAAGGATTGTTCGTCGACAAATCGGTTATTTGGCATACGCAATCAGTAGATGCGTTGTTTCCAGATGATTATCAAAACCTTAACTAAACTACCAAACTACATTCCCTTCCATTATACTACTAATTCATCCCCCGAATCCCATGAAAATCATCGCAATAAGTTTAATCTCAAAACCGAACCCTAATTAAGACAGAATCGAGAACAAAATTGAAGCCATCTAACAAGTAACAACACAAAACCTTAACAAAAAACCATGAAAATGAAGAATTAAACTCAAGATACTCAAACCATGTAATTGCATAATAAAATAAGAACAGATCTGAAATAAAATAAAATTTCCGATCTATATAAAATAAATCACAACAAATTAGAAATTGAAACAAATCCATACAAAAAATACATACCCCTGTGGTTTTGCGGAGGAACAGAGAGATAGGGGGCGGCAGTGGAGAGAAGGATTTTGAGACATGATAAGGTTATCTCAGAAATTTAAGGATTAGGGGTTACCTAGATCTAAGATAATGGAAATTGATGTTTAGATCTTAGAAAGAAAACAAATCCTTGAGCACAGAAATTTAGAAGAGACAAATACACGACATGATGAACAACTGGTTTTGATTTTCTTAATGGAGGAGAACGAAGTTTTTTTTTTTTTTTTTGATACAGGAGGAGAACGAAGTTGCAGCGGCGGTTTCCGTAGCTTAGGATTTGCAGAGAAAAAAATAGAGAGAAATAGATTTTCAGGAGTTTTGGATGTGCTAACGGATATCAAGTTTTTGATGTATAGTAACAGAAACACCTACACGTGTAGATTAAAATAGAGGAAGATCAGTTTTGATAATCTTAACCGTTTATCTTGGAACCATGGAAACTTCTAAATACCTGAGATGTATGTGGGTTATCCTATATGAAAATTAATTTTTAACACTATCTTTATTTTTAGTACATATATATATTTTTTAATTTTTTCTTGAAAGGGATTTTTATTAATATTTATCGGTATATTTAAAAAAAGAAAATTAATTATAATAACCATTTTTATTTGATTTATTTCAAAATTAACCAAATTAAAAAATATTTTTGCGAAGTTACAAAAAATAAATCCACAATTTATTCTCGTACTTGATTACACCCTTGAGAGACCCCAAAATTATTTTCATCATGCTCTTATTTTGTGGGTCATTATACTTGGGACATACGTCTCAGATGATGATACAATTCTTAAATCACGAGTAAAGTAATTGAACTTGCCACATCTTACTCAGTCAGGATCGGTGAGTTCGGTTGGGAAAATGTGATAATACTCAATTAGACCAATGAGTGGCGAAAGGTTAATTTGATCACATGTAGTCTATAGCGCCCTTTGAGCAAGCCAATACCTTCAGATTGCTACTTCATCAGTCCGATGTAACTAAACTTGATATATATTGTATGATAATAACTTGGCCAATGGGAAAGCATATAAAAATCAACACCAAGAACCCAAAGCTACAATTGCGACTTAAATACTTTGATTCATAATCTCCATGACTTCAAAATTGGTCCCTTATTATACATCGAACTTATTTAGGACAATCTGGCTTTTTATTAGGTTGTAATATTATATATTGACCACCCGTTCGAAGGTGAAATTTCGACGAAAACTAAAAATAAGGATTAGTAAATAAAAAAGATCGAGTTTTCAAGAATCGACTCATAACGAACAAGCATCTGACATTTGAGATTCACGAATCGGCGCATAACGAACAAGATCATTTGTGCTCTTCGCAGAAGATGTAATACCTACGGCCCGCTTGCGTTCTTCGCTGAATGAGTAACACCTAGGGCCCGCTTGAAAGAAAAAGAGATGACAACGTTTCTAAACGTTGTGAAAATGTGGGGATGACAACGTTTCTAAACGTTGTGAAAAGAAATTACCTTTTAAATTCGTTGTTAGGAGACCATAGTATTGGACATTGTTTTTTTGGGTAAAGATCCAATCTTATAAGTGTCGAAAAATCCTCGTGAGGTCTTCGACACGCTCGTCGAAGATGTTCTAAGGTAAACCTTGTTAGTAGTAAACCGAGGAATCTGAATTCGGTTAGAACAACAAATTTTGCTTACTAAATATGATTCAAACTTCCATTGAATATGATATCGGGTAAAGAACCAATTTTTATAAGTTTCTAAAAATCCTCGTGAAGTCTTCGACGCATTCGCCAAAGATTTTCTAAAGTAAACCTTGTTAGTTGTACACCGACGAATCTGAATCTGGTTAGAACATCAAATTTTGCTTACTAAATATGACTCAAACTTCAATTGAATATGATTTCGGGTGAAGTACCAATCTTATAAGTCACCAAAATCCTCGTGAGGTCTTTGACATGCTCGCCGAAATTATTCTAAAGTAAACCTTGTCAGTAGTTCACCGAGGAATCTGAATTCGATTAGAACATCAAATTGTGCTTACAAATTAAGACTCAAACATATTGCGTATGATTTCTGGTAAAGAACCATTCTTATAACTCTCGAAAAATCCTCGTGTGGTCTTTGATGCGCTCGCAGAAGATGTTCTGAGGTAAACCTTGTTAATAGTTCACCGAGGAATCTGAATTCGCTTAGAACATCAAATCCTGCTTACTAAAGAGGACTCAAACTTCAATTGAATATGTTATCGGGTGAAGAACCAAAACTATTATTGTTAGTTGTTGTTTAGACACACGTACAAACTATTATTCATAATCAAAACTGAATTAAGATTCACATATATTCAGCGTGTATGAAGCTTTTGACAAAAGACTATGTAATTTTTTATGTGATTCATCTGACAACTCATCTTTTTTATTAGCTATGTTTTTAATCCTAATAACTTTCTCTTTTAGATTGTAAAATAAACTAGAATTTCCTTTTAAATGGTTAAAAGAAACAAAATTTGATTTAACAATACTCATTAACCGTTGTGAAAGAGAACAAATAACAACGTTTCTCAAAAAAACGTTGTCAAATATAACTGTTGTCGGAAGGCCATAGCATTCGACAACGTTTTTTGGGAGAAAACGTTGTCGAAGGCCCTCTTCTCTGCAACGTTTTGCAAAACGTTGTCATATATCCGTTGTCAATGCCCATTTTTCTTGTAGTGCTGGGATCGTAGGAAGTGGGCTTCCGTCCAGCTTTAATATAACCTTTCAATTTCAAAAGAAGAAAAAAACCCAAGAGAAGGTAAGAAACAAAGGACAATATGGTAAATCACAATTTATGTTCTCTATAAAACAAAAAGCCCTAGAAAATCTCTATTAGAAAGAAGAGAACAAGGTGGAGAGAAACCAATGTTGAAAACCTTAGAGAAATCTCTTTAAATCTTTACAAATGTCAATGGAATTTTGGGTTTGTATAGGATCCCTTGTGCATACCATGGAGATCACAGAAAAAGAGACCACACAATGACTTTTTCTCTCATGGTTTTAATTTCACTGTCGCGAAGTTGATGTTTACTTGGGAAATTATTTTGATGTCGCAGTGCGACATCTAAATTGATGTAGCAGCTCCACACCCCTTGGATGGAGGGAGTGTGGTTTTTATAACCTTTGGATGAAGAAGTGTTTAAATGATTATCACACCACCCGTTCATCCAAGGGTCACAAACCCCCCACCCTCCCAATCCAAAGGGTGTGGTGCTGCTACATCAAATATGATGTAGCAGCGCGACATCAAAATCGCGTCCGTTTACTTGTTGTGCAACAGCCAAACAATGAATATCTCGTTCGATTCTTTTTGTGTGTATTCACCTCAGCCAAACCGGAGAATATTATGTATGCAGATGAAGCTCTTCAAAATGAAGCTCACTGTATGTTTATGAGGAAAACTCATAATTTTAAGAATGTAATACCCGAGCGAATGTATGAATGTATATAATGGAGATGGTCTAATGTGTTCTAAATATATTGTAAAATGTAAACCAAGATCTTTCGAATGAACATTCTTATCTCTGCAGTATGCTTACAATGAAATGGTGCTCTAACGTTGAACGACAAATAGCATGTCCAATATTTATTTTCTACTGTGGATTTTTTTTTTATCGAAAGAGAGAGATTTTATTCAAAGAATGTACAAATTTACAGAGAAATAAAGCTATGAAAAGTAGCTAGAGAAGGGAGCAAAATGTTAGAAATTCTCTAATGCGGAAATAAACAAGAATCACATACC
>JAJJMA010245801.1:0-17277 GCA_023529015.1 Papaver nudicaule
TCCATAACCACATGCATTTTGGCATTGAATACGCAAACATTGTGGACCTAATCTCTAGCTATATATTGCACAATATTTAAGAAGGCTAAATTTAAGGGATATCAAAGGCAAAAAAACTGTGGAGAGATAACCAAAACAGAGAGAAAAAAATGGTGAAGCCTGAGAGTTTACACACCAAACTTTGGAGAGAAAACTTCGAGAGACAAGTTGCTGCCCATGAACAAAAATTTTCTCTCTGAAAGAAGAAAAGAGCTGCTCGCAAGGCTAGAAAGAGGCAAGAATGGATTGAGAGATTGAAGTTATGTACGACTGTTCTCAACCCCTCCGACTCAGATAATAGTGATGAGGAAAAAGAGGTAGATGCAGGGGATGGTATTGATGGGGAGTCTGAAGCCTCCAAAGACTCATTTGATCTTGAACTGGAAGCAGAGGCAGCAGAGGAAGCAGAGGAAGCTCTATTTTAGAAATTCTTAGCAGAAAAACTTCATAACCGAAAGGTTTTTGCAAGAACCATGCGAGAGCCTTTGCTTGGATTTGATGGTGAGCCTCTAGAGGAAGAAGAAGAAGAAAGTGATGATGGGTATGGGACTGCAGCTTCATCCGTAAGCGGAAATGAGGAGGACAGTGATTTTGATGGCTAGTATGTTCCACTTCGCAGGTATGATCAATCAGACTGGTTCAATTTAAGAGTCCTACTTGGGTTGTTCTGTATCATCTCCATGTTTATGGGTTTATGTTTTTGGTGTTTTTTGGGTTGTATTATCGGCCGGATTGAATGTGCATGGGTTTATGTTATTGGTGTTTAATCTAATTTCCGTTTAACTTTGTGTGTCAAAGGTTCTGAAAATGTTGCTTGGTTGATACATAGCCTGAAAAGCATCAATTTCTGATTGCAGAACAGTGGTGTAGGTTAAGAGAACTGTGCAGTGTAGGATAACTAGGAAACACCAAATTGAACTTGAAATCAAGCAATTCAAACACAAGCATTGTTTGCTAACATTGAAACCATCAATGCCCTGACAACAAAAAGTTATAGGTCCGGCCAAATTACAGTTCCGGCCAAATTACTGGCCATGACAAGATAAAATTCACTACTCTCAATTCAGATGGCATATTCTGCAAAATCTGCTTCTCTTCTATATCCTAACATTCACTCTAAATGCCATGAGAAGAAAGTTCCATATTCTGCAAAATCTGTTTTTTTTTTCTAAATCCTATCATTCACTCTAAATGCCCTGACAAGAAAATGGAGAGTCTCCCTATTTCAACCTTAAACTAGTACGGCAGTTACAAAACATAATGTAACTGCCATTAATTGCAGTCAGTTTCTCAACTGCACATTGAGGGGGGGCTAGGATAAATACATTCCTGATATTATTTGAACTATTAGACAAAGAAATTATCAGAGCAAAAGAGTTTTTTTTTTCAGACATAGTGGCAATGGACAAGAAGAGAAAACTGTCAAGCGAAGACAAGGGAAAGAAACCAATGACAGAAGAGGAAAAAATGGAAGAAGAGGAGAAGAAAAAATTAGAAGAGAGAGCAATAAGACTCGGTAGGTTTTTACAGTACATGTGGAAAATGACTGAAGAAGAACTAATGAAAGTTGAAGACCATTTGTACAAGTGCAAGAGTGCTTTTACAAGAACTAATAAACCATTCATCACTATAGACTCATTATTCATATCCCCAGAAGAGAGGAAGAAATTCAATGAGGTACGGGATAAGGAAAGTAGGAAGAAATGTGTGGTGAAGGCGAGGAGGGCGAGGATGGCTAAGGCAGGCTATGCGGTACAACATATTTCTGATAGTTCTGAAGAGCAAGGAGAGGAGGATGCAGAAGATGATTCATACTCAAGTGACTCAACCTCTGATGACGAATGTTATGCTACTTTCATTTCACGTTTGCAGGCAAAGCTCGAGATATTTCAGGAAGAATGAGGCGAAAGGTGCGAATGATACTTTTCTAGTATCAAAGACGGACTCGAAGGAGAATGCTGGAGACGATTCAAGGGACCATGCTGGAAAGGGAAGTGATGATTAAGGGGAATTAATTTTATGTTTGCCCTGCCTAAAGACATCTATGTGTTAAATTTCTTTGCTTTTATGGTTATGCTATTTGGTTCTGTAAATTGAGGTTTTATTCTATGTTAGACAGTAGCATATGTATGGTTCAGTAATAATATACTGGGACCCTGTGCTAATTTGTGCATTTTAATTTTTTTAACACTAGAAAATAAAACTGACCTTATGGGCTTTCATTGACCTATGACCAATGTTTGGACATAGGAAAACGCATAAAAAGAAGAATGTCTTAAAAGCTATTTAATTTTTATTATCTAGAGGAATGTGAAAAGAAACTACTCCTGCAAAAGTAAGTAATTAAGCCTTATTAGGCAGTTGAGACGCATTTACTGTTGGGTTTGAGGATACCAAATCCTCAGTAAAAACATTTTTTTTGTTTTCCATTTTCATTTCCAAATCTAATCCCCAGAGAGATTTTTTTTTAATCTTCTAGTGAATCAAAATGAGTAGTCCAGTTACCAATCCCTGGCTTAATCCAGAGTATCTCAATAACCCATTGCAGAGCCATCATCAAAAAGACAGTAATCAAGATCAAGGATAAATTGTACAAGCAACATATTGAGGGTGAATGGCGTCCCTTTTCTTCTACTAGAACCACCAGGCCGCGATGATGGGATGAGAAGCAGCTGTATGACAACATTGGACAAATACACGTTCTTAGTCATCCTTCTCAAGTGCCAGAGTGGGTGGATGGAGGGGTCAGTGCAGAGGAAAAGGCTAGAGTAGAGGAAGCACCAGTACCAGTACCAGAGCAACCACCAGCACCATATCCAGAGGTGATTGATTTGGATTCTGAGGGAGAGGAAGAAGAGGAAACCTTCATCCAGGATATCCCCATTCCTCCATCCCCACATCGAACTTGGTTTTCTTACTACAACAATCTCGAAGAGGATATTAGGGCTAATGGTGAGGAGCACTTCTATGCCAATTTTGGAATAGAAGTTCAGAGGATCCCGGTTCCAAGGTCCTTCTTTTGATGGTGTTGAAGCAGTGGTGAACCAAGGTGCATGGATGATGGTGTTGGAGGTTTGAATATTTTGTTTTTTATTTTTTGAATCCATAACAGTCCTTGAGTTCTTGGATAAGATATTTTCTTTTCTTTTTTTAGGGTTGTTAATTTATATACTCTTGGTGGTGTGGGATTAGATTTATTATGGATATGGTGATATTAATATTATGTTCATTTCTGGTTTAATTTGTTTTTTTCTGTGGGATATTTGGGATGTTTATCTGTTGATGCTGCAGTTGTTATGTTTGAGACCCAAAGCATGATTTTCTTTGTAGTCATATTTGAGTTTTGATTAATTCATAGCAGTCATGATTTTGCAGTAGATTATGGTTCCCTGAGTGTTGTGAATATCTAGGTATGGTGTGAGTAGTTTTGTTGGGTAGAGGTTTAGGTTTAAATTATCTGGTTTAATTTGTTTTTTTTCTGTGGGATTGGGATGTTATTGATGTGTCTAGGTATTCTAGTGGTGGTGTGGGTATAAAGAAGTTGAAGTTTTAGAACAAGGCATTGCAGGCCAAATAGATTGGGAGGTATAGGAGTGAAATATATGCTTTGAAAGGATGCTTGGTTGAACGGTCAAGAACTTAGAGTTGTTTCCCTTAGTCTTATAGCATTAGTAGATTGCAGGACAGGGAAGTGGAGGATGTAGCACAATTACTGACTATGATCTCTGACATAAATTTCAATGCAGGCTAAGGAAATTTTGTTGTAGTTTCTTTGATTGTTATTGATGTGTCTAGGTATTCTAGTGGTGGTGTGGGTATAAAGAAGTTGAAGTTTTAGAAGGCATTGCAGGCCAAATAGATTGGGAGGTATAGGAATGAAATATATGCTTTGGAAGGATGCTTGGTTGAATCGTTAAGAACTTAGAGTTGTTTCCCTTAGTCTATATATATCATTAGTATTGCAGGACAGGGAAGTGGAGAATGTAGCTCAGTTACTGACTATGATCTCTGACATAAATTTCAATGCAGGCCAAGGAAATAAGCAGTTTTCAGTTTCAGCGTGTTATTATAAGTCTATGGAGGTTGTAATGTTTTGCTTGTTTATCTTTGGATTTTGTTATGAATAACTAGTTGGCTGTAATGTTTTAGATTTTCTGTATGATTTCTTTGGTGTCCTATAATATGTCTTAGACAAAGTTCATCAACCTAATGTGTAAATTTTTCACTGTAACATCATCAAACCAGACTACAATATATGAACTAACCACACCTACAATCACATGGAAGTACAGACTACCATGAACTTAAAACACATCTATATTTCTAATCACAATCAACAAACACAAAAATCAGACAAATCAACAAAAATCCTACAACAGCAAACAAATCTGAGAGATTCAGACCTTCAATACTCATAACCAGAAATTTAATCATTAACACTCAATGGTTTCGACTATAGATGTTGTAAATTTCCAATTCAAAGGGATACAAGTGAAATACCTTAACCAATAGAGCATCGTCAGATCCAAAATTTGAAATCAGTTTCAATCCTTCTATAAGAAATCGACTAAACGCGAACCAGTTTCCAAATCGATATTTCATAGAAGATTTGATTGATTCAATGATGTTGATGAAGTTCCCGCACGCTAAATCTCACTGTGCTCGACGAAATTGCCGGTCAAAATCGACGTCGGCAGGGAAAGAAACTGGTGAAATAAAAGAATCCGGTAGAGAAAAAGAAACCAGCGAGAGAAATGATTGGATGTGGCAGCTTAAGTTGTTGGTGTTGGACATACAGGTGAGCTAATTCAGAAATAATAAATGGTTTCATAATTTCAGTTGATTTTCTTTTATTTTCTTTTGGGTTTTCTTATTTTCGGCTCTGTGGTATTAAGTTAATCCGTTGAAATAAAAATCCGGTTCTGTTACGATGCTGGGGTTGAAATTTCATCAGCCCAAATATTGAGGGTGAAAAGAAAACGCGAGGCTAACTTAGGAAGTTCACCCAAATATTGAGGGTAGGCGGGTAATTGCACCAACAAAAACACGAAGCACTGTAACAGATCGCATTTTCAGTAACCATTGAAGACGTTACGAGCTTCCCAACAGCGTATGCGCGTTGCTGAAATGCAAACCGTCACTAATGGTGTTGTTGGTAAATCTTTGAATTCGTGTAGTGTGAACCATTCTTTCAGATAACCAAAACTAGAAAAACACATATTGAATGGCGTGATGATCATGTGGAAAGTTTTGTTTTTCGATGGTTTAAAGTACGGGAGGGATGAATGCAAAGAAGGAAACTCATAAGAACAAGTTTCCGATGATGGATGAAAATCAGGCAAAGAGAAGCAAAGTTAACAACCAAGTTCTAATAATCCAAGCCCAAATTACTTTATTGCTAACATAATGAAGATAAACAAATTCAATTCCAAATTCAAGTAGTTTGAAAAAGGAGAAGATTAGGTTTATTTTGTGGATCTGCACAGCAAAAAAATAAAAAAATGTTGATTGCGCGAAACCAACCTTGACTTACAAACTTAGTTGATGAAACATTCCTCAGAGAGGTTGGAATGGATAACTGTAATTACAAAACCTAGATAATGACTTTTGAAGCTAATGCTTCAATAATATATTTTTAGTAGTTCCCGTAATCCTTGTAAAAGTTAAACATATCTTGAAGTACCCACCAAACCAGGGCGGAGCCAGGAAGTTTTAGTTGTGGGTGCAACATTTTTGCGGCCATAGGCTACAAAAAAATTAGGTGTTTTTTCTTATAAATCACACTTGAACAGTAAACAAATCTTCAGCTGGCTTCCTTTTGTAGTATCTCAGCATTCTTTCAATTCCAAGTCATAAATTTAAGATGACACACGGTTGAATAATACCAAGAGCAAATCAAGTTGAATTTCCAAACAAGCAAAATTGAGATATCAAGTTATATTCAATTACCCAGCAGTACTAAAAAAACTAACAACAAGTTATATAGATTCTTTTAAGACAACATTACAAGACATTTCCTTAAATTTGCACCCACAGATCTTTCTAATTACAAAATAACCAAACTCATTCTAACTAAAACTTAGATTCTTATGGGGTCGGAGGCACCCACATGAACCCCTTGGCTCCGCCCCTGCACCAAACCTTGTCATCTACAATTTTAATTTTAAACGACTGATTTCCAAGGTGGTTAACAATGGTGTATATATTATGTGTCAGATTGTATACACTTTTCCAAAATATTAATTTCATATTTATTATCATTTGAGTTTATAACAAAATTGGTGCCAAATTGTTAGATTGCGAGGATAATCGTACTAACAGAACTTATGTGATTGTAGACAATTATGAGAGTTGCTCTGATTAATTAGGAATAAACATCAAAATCGGCTCCAATTTGGGTTGGTTTTTGGGTGTTGTTTGTTTGGTATTAACCCTCTATTATGATTAACTCATGGAAATAGAATTGAACATTGAGACTTGTGATCACGAGGACATATTATCAAGGATCTCTAAGCGATAGTTTGTATCTGGATTTTACAACAATAAATATGTTGTAATAAGGTTTTAGCTCGATAACCTGTGAGCCCGGACGGGTTGTCGTTCAACCTTGGCATGGAAGTCTTTCTTGCTAATTTTTTCCTTCCAACCTTCAACTTTCTAATTCTAAGCTAAGTCTTATGAGAGTTATACTTCTAGTAAAAGCGTGGTCTATTTCCTGAATGCTACTTCTCTCTCCAGATATAACTAGCGCTAAAAGTATAATCACCAGTCTGGGGCTCAATGGTTCAGCACAGAAAAAGTTGATTTGGCGCTCTATGGTTAAGTGCAGATTCGGATATTCTCAACATCTAATCTAGATCGTTAGATATAACGGTCCAAATACTTGCACTCTACCATTCAGCGCAGCTCCGCTTGTTGATTCAGCGCCCTATAACTGCTAAATAGCATTCGCCATAAGATCCAGTGAAGATTGTTAGCTGACGTGGAGGGTGAACCATAACTGTAAATAGCACTCCCATAAGAATAAGCCTAACGAGACTTCTACTTTTAGTTGTGACTGTGATGCAGTAGTTAAGACTTTGCGGTAAGATATTTGATTATATTCAAGAGTCAATATATTCACCCCAAGTCCTAATTAGCTATTAACTAAGTAAGGATTATGACAAGTTGGCAACCTCTTATTTTTAAGCTATCAAGCATTGGATACTAATGTCTAGCTACATTTTTGTTTCTATCCATCATCCTTGTTCTTTTCAGGAGTCCTAGTAGTAGCTAGGAAAGACTAAATGAGGAGTAGAATTTTTAGAGATGGCTTTCCAAATAAGTCATCCCCACAGCCATTAGAAATACCACTAGTAAGGGAAAAAAAAAAAAAAAACGTACGTGTCTAACTACCCACATTAGCTACATCATTCGCAATTATCCCTTTTACCTAATTATTGTAAGATTCCCGCGTATGGATGGTGGAACTTAGAAGCCCTCCCAAATCCTAAATTAATCCTAAAGCAAGTTTAGTGGAACTATTCAACAACCCTAAGTAACAATCTTAATCAATACTGACAAACCGGTCTTAATTAGTCAATAAGAGGGATTATATTACTAAGGAGCAGATAGTCGGCACGTACTAGAGATACATTAGACCAGACCAACAAAATTAGAATGCAAATAAACTTCTCTAACAACCTAATGAACTAGTGAACTGCTGCCCAACTGATTTTTGCCCGGTTGCCAGACAATTTGAATAAGAGAGGTGCCAAACATATATACTCTACCGGGACATATTGGTTTGATGTCTTATTGTTCAACTCAGATCAGTGATGGATGATAAATCTCCACCTCATTATCGGTTAATTGCTTGCTTAGTTGTGGGTGATCGCATTGTCTGCAACTTGCTATTGCATTTATCATTGTAGTTCACCACTCTCCACTAGTTTGTAGATGCTTTAAAACCAAAATGGGCCTAAAACTGTTACATGTCAATTCAACTTACACTTTTATGTTCTTATTTTCTCAACATACGCCATGAAGGAGATTGTGATCGATCAGGTAACAACCATGTTTCAATTGATCTGACTCAGGTGAAGTCATTCAGAGATGGACAAGTATGGGGGTCATGATCGGTCCGTCAGATGGTGGATCTCTGCTCTAGTTTCCCTTCCACCCATACATGAGATGGCAGCAACACATCTACACAAAAGTCTGTGTGAACGTTTATTACTCAATGGGTCTACTACAACTGCAAGAACCACATCCATGATGGAACCATCTGCCATTAATATTTAACTAACACAGACCACTGAGCTGTAACAAAATTATTGAGAATAGTCCCTGCCACATTTGGATTTCGGTCATCCTAGGCCGAAGCGCAAACCTTCTATCCTACGACCAGTGTGCACAATAGTGGCAAAGTTAATGTAAACGTGGAACTATAGAAATCTTACCGGAAGTACGAAAAAGATATTATGGCAAACTAGTTGATGCAACATGATTATCTCAAAATTGATGTGTTACTACTGAGGTTGGAGATGAGGATATCCATTTTTAGAAGTGCATTGATGATTCAGAGGCAGCGGAATTGTGGATATAGGACTCCATCCTGGCATCCTCCAAATTTACCCATAAGTAATGCGTTCAAGAAAATTTCCAGCAACATGAATTTGGAACCCAAAAGTACCAATAAAGATGTGTTTTTCTGTTTGGTTGGCTTGCCTTGACAGATCAAGAACGGCAGACAAGCTCATCATGTGGGGGTCATGCTAATAGTTCTTTGTGTGGCTGTGGCATAAACAATGGATGAATCTTAAGAGCTAGTTCTATTGGACTGCACATTTTCTAGGCAGATTTATAACATTTTAAACCCACACCACAACGCAGATTTGGGATTTGAATCAAGGAGACCAGTGGCATTGGTATAACCATTTTGGTTTGATACTTGAACTACCTGGGGACCAGAAATTAGTTCGTTCTGATGTTGACTCCGTTCTAGGGGAAGCTCAGTGGTGGAAAAACAAGAAAATATTGCTTTGTATTTCTATATACAAGTACAAGAACTCAAGTGCTGTTCTTGAGAATAACACAATACAATTCTGATCACATGGTGACAATTGCAGCTAAACATCTTTACAAACTCAAAACACTAGATCTACTTGCACTAATTACAGCGTAATTGGCTGGCATCGAGAAATTAGTATCATCGAACCGACATATATTATAGATTGAATTATTCTTAATGGTGTTTATTTAACAGGGGACTAGTGTCCCAGATAAATGAATCCATCGCAAGTCAGAGTCCCTTCAAGTTCTCCTATCATTCGAGAAATTCTAACTTCTAGACCTTTTTGCACTTCCCTGAATAGGGTACTAGTTCTGTTGGCAAACCGTTCCATGTTGAATCCGGTAGATATTTCACTATTTTCACCACTAAAACAAACCAATTCAGAAGCCATTCTTGATTGTATCTCTATCAATTTTTGTCCCGTTGCTACCACGTATCTTTGTAGCTGGAACATTTCTTCGAGAAAGTTCTCTAGTCCTTTTATTTCTTCCCTCGTCTTCATAATGTTTGTATCTCTATTGCTCGAATCCACATTATCACCACACTGTGAATGGAACAGAAAAACAAGTCAGTGTTGTGGTTCAAATCTCTTTTTGGATATATTTTACTGCTTGTCAATTTGCAACTCAAAAAAACACCAAAAAGGTTCCCTGTAGCTAACGTTTATTACGCCGATCACCATTCATGTAATTGATTCATCCCTATACGATACAATTTTTGAACACAATGATATAAGATGACCCTAAAAGGTAAAATCAACCCCATAGATCATAGACAAGATGGAGAGCAGCGAAGTCCAATACTGGCAGGGTTTGAGCTTCAGTCTAACTATGCTGGTCTTTAGTAGTTTTCTCTTATGATTAATTTGGTCAAATCTACCAAAAGAAAAGAATGTTAGTACTGAATATGAAATGGACAGAGAAGAACTCACCATCCTTTGGCAAAGATTATTTGTGCTCTCATGGAGGGTCTGGTACCTGATGACTTGTTTATTGAGCAAGGGCATTAGATGCAACAAAAATGTCTTCAGCTGTTGAGATTCATTATCACAATTTACTCTATTTTCTTTACTTGTTTGCATTCCTGCCATCTTATCAAGCATGAAAAGTTGCTGATGGAGCCTCTTAATCTTGTAAAACACTCCCAAAGAATGAAGATCCATTTTCCATGGATGGTTTTCTTTCTCATGCTGAGAAAGGTTAACCGCTGCTGGCTTATCAATCACCTTTACCACCACTGGACATGCATGTTCCTGCACAACATGATCTGAGTCCATTTCAACCTCTTTCTTTACTTCAACTTCTTCATGAGATTCGATGATTTCTGAGATTGTACCTTGCGACTGGTTTTCCAATGGGGTTTCCTCCTCTTTCTCACTTTCCATCACTGTAAGAACTCTAACCAATAGCGGTTGTGGTTCTTCCTGTATCTCTCTCTCTCGAATAACCTTAGCATGGGACCAAGCATATTCATGACTAGGATCAGGAGTCTTTGGTGAAGAATTTGAATTTATCTTTCGATATTGTAGATGGTGTAATTGTAAACTAGCAATCTCATCCTTTAGAGATATAACTCCTGATTCCTGCTCGGCTTCCAATTTAAAATTTTCCTCCTTCAGATGTGATAGGTCTTGGCCTAGCCCTTCAATGTGGGACTGCAGTCGCTTTGATTCTAGTTCCATACTTACAAACCTCCAGTTGAAAGCTTCCAACTTTTCATCTTTGAGCCTCGGTTGTTCTACAAATGCATCTACTTCTACACGATGCCTCTGTTCAAGCAAGTTTGTTTTCCTTTCTGTTTCGGGCTCAACCTGACCTTCCATCTGCTTAAAATCGAAAAAAAAAATTCATTGAAATCTGACCTATCTGAATCTACTATTACCAGAACTAGAAGGCATAACTTTGGTTCAACAAAGCTTAAAGATACAAAATAATAATAAAAGTGGGGAGGAATAAGAAAAAGAAAACCTGTCTCGGTATGGCCACATATATGCATCCTAGTACTCAATCTGGTATTTTCACAAAATCAGAAGTAAAACCAAAACTGCACATTCTTATAAGCTAGTTAGTCGAGCAAATAAGTTCACTATTGGAAAATTACTCTAGGGTTGAAATTTTAGACCAAAAATATTTATAGAAAACATAAATGTAAGAGCAATTAGAAAGAGTAATATTGTCTCAATTGTCTACATTATGGGTTTAAAGCTTCCCACCTAATCAATTAGATACCATGTTGGTTCAGTCAAAAACAATGGGCTGGACTTCAGTGACCATAATACGTTTTGAGAAGGCTAAGACTGTGTATACAGCTTCAGAGTTATTTTTCGACGTTTATCTAAGATATAAACAAAATACTTTCTTTACATGTTTGCTACAAAATATAACATATGTCCTAGTAGTCCATCCGTAGTTCACAAGAAAACATACAATAATGCAAAACAAAATAGAGTAGAGAATCTCACCAAGTTCAACATCTTCCAGTGAATGGGGGCTGCAACTGCTGGAGGTGGAAATTTTTTAACCCATTGCCCTCTTTGATCCAATCCGTCTTCTCTCTCAGTTTTTTTTTCAGAATCACTGGGGTGCACCCTGCTGTTACTAGTATGTGATCGGCTTCTTCGGTTATGAGAACTAGTTGGCTCAATGGTGTCAACCTCTTTAACCCATGATACCAATCTTGAATCCATTTGATAGTCCGAAACAGCTCTTGCAGATCTCTCATGTCTAGACCCATAAAGTGAACTCCATCTCTCTGTTTCCATCTCAGCTTGTTTCCTCCTTGCCTTGGAAATCTTCAACTCCTTTAATAAGATTTCTTTCTCTGCTGAATCAATTTTAGATTTCCTTAACATTGCAGATAGTATTTTATCTTTTTGTTCCGAATCCTTGCGCATCTTTCTAACCTCCTTGGAAAGCTTTTGAACCATAGAAACTGACTCCTCTTTTTGTTTCAGAACTGAGTCTAGCTCTTCTTTTGAAGCTTCAAGTTGTCGAAGTGTGCGGCCCATTTCAGCCTCAAGCTGTCTTTGATTGGATACAAGCTCGATGAGCGCAGTTTTGTGCTTCCAAAGCTGTGAACTCTGCTCTCTAGTATCTTTATATGCAATTTCTCTCGCTTCCTTTAGCATATCGTTGGTCTTGTCTAGCTTAAATTCTAGTTCCTTTCTCTTACCCTGCTCTTCTTGTTCCAAAATTTTAATTCTGGACTCCAACAGAAGTTCCCTGTCCTTTATTTTGGTATTCAATTCTAAAATAGCTTCTTCTTTTTTTGTCCCAGAAACCCGTAGTTCATTCAAAAGAGCTCCAATTTGCTGTCGGAGCTTTTTTCTCTCATTAAACCAACTCTGTTCTTGCGAGGCAAAGATACGTACAACCTTCTCATTTGCCTTGGAGTCTTCACTTCTCCTTTTCTTCAACTCTGCAACTTCAGTTTCAGCTTTTTCAAGATTGTGAAGAAGCTCAGACCTTTCTTCAGTGGCTTCCCTTTTCTGAATTCTCCATACAAGTAAACCTAATAGGTGGGTGCTGCCTTGCAGCATCCTATCCCGTATTTCAGCGAATTCAGTATCGACGCCTTTCACTCTAGACCGTGAAAGAAGTTCAAGAGCGACAAATGCACACGAAACACCGAAGTACATTGGATATAAATTCTCTTCAGAAATCTTTGCGCCTGAAGCTTGGAATTCCTCCTCATCCATAATTCAGAACTTAAGAAATTAGTATCTTCTTCACCTTCAGGATCAATGTCAGACAGAATTCAGATAAAATTCTAAAGCTGAATAAGTTTCAAAGAGCTATAACTTTCAACAGGTGTTATAAATTTAAACCCACATTATCTGAATTCACTAGAAAGATTTATAATTAAACAAGGTTGATCCAAGAACTCAAGACCAGTATAGAGCTCCACTAATTGAACTGGAAGACAATAAGTGAGACCATGTAGACACTTCACCACTTTTAAAGGAAAGTCATGATTTCTGCTTTAAACCAGATATATAATTCTAACCTTCTTAAAATGAAAATAAAATAAAAAATGCAAATAAAAATGTTACTAACACATGCAAGAAAAGGAGAAAAAGGCTCAATATTCAGTTAGGATGCATGTGAATTGTGAAGCTTATCAGTTTTCATGAGCACAGAATGCCAAAAACATTTGAGAAACTGAAATTCAGTTAAAACTAAAATGAAAAGCAATGTACTTTGAACAAAAAGCAGGAGCAAATTCTAGAAATTATTCCATGGTTTTCAGAGAGAATCAACACCACTATTTTTATGAGAAACGAAATCAATCATTCAACCCCACTTGCTTTAAACAAAATTCTTGTTTCCTGGTGAATCGGTGATTGGTCCCATTAAAAAAGAAAAGGTTCAGATAAAGAAGAAGAAAAAGTAGCACCATCTTTAGCTATTGACAACCATATAGACAAAGATATGTTGGAAAATCTTTATATCATGTTCTATCTTTTTTCTTTTCTAGGTTTCTAATGAGTAAAAGTATTCATCTCTCAAATCAGATGATACAATGGTTTGTAGTTTAGAGTGTTAAATCCACATGCTCATCATGGCCCATTGGCTTCAATAAATCACCCAATTATTGCAATTTCCTTCTCCAAATATATGCCATAGCTACTATACTTTCAGCTAACCCATTTTTGAAAATTTTCAGTTACCATAAATCAATTGATTTTATGTTTTTGTTTTAATTACTTCTTATGTAACTTTTTCATTGGGTCTTTTTTTTGCATTTTCTCCATTTCTTCAAAAAAAAAAAAAGAACATAACTTTTCAATGATCTAATCCTTCATACACAAAAGCAAGTTAATTATGCATGAAAAACAGATATCATAATGAAAATCCACAATCATAATTTCATAAACAAAACTTTCACATGATAAAAAGATGAAAAGAGTGATGATTTATTCATCTTTACCTCTGAAAAGTCCAACCAAAGGTTTCATTACTTGCAAATGCATACCCTTTTCTCCAATTGATGGAATGGCAAAATCATAATTGGATGGAGACCCAAATATGGGTTTTGCTAAACCTGTAAAGCTGGAACTTGTTGAAGTAAAGCTCTGCACATCTTTTATATAAACTCTATTTCTTTTCAAGAAAAGAGAAAAACTTTGGTGAACTAAAATGGTCACCCACCTCACTATTTTCCTTTCTTTTCTTAAGATCCATCCTTGAACTTTGGACCTGGCTTGCTGGATACTAATTTTCTTACATTGATAACAACAGAAAAATGGAGACCTAAAATGGAGACCTTGTTTCCGTATGATATATTGCGTAGAAAAGACACTGATTTCTCCTTCTTTGCGCAGAAAAATCACGAGCATTGTCTCTATTCGTATTGTAGTGACTCTGATTAGACATCGAGGATGATTTTTCACCAAAGAGTATGAAAGTGGTCTTTGCTGGAAAAGGCTATGGAGATCAAATCATAAATAAGTAGCTAGTTGGCCGACTGTAAGGAGGCCTTTATAGGATGGTTGTAAGTAATTTGTCAGTCCCGTTTTATTGTCACAACAAATTAAGTTTTCATAAAAAAAAAAAAAAAATCCAAAATTGAACGATTCTCAATCGATTTTCTTCAAATTTTTTATATTCGAAAGATCCTAATAGACATTATTACTAAATATTGAAAGAAATTTCGAAAAAAATTATCCATGATCAAATAATTTCGATCTTGAAATTTCAATCAATCAAAAACTCTTGATTAAAATCTTAATTTTTTGATTTAGATCAATGTTAGGTCGTTTTACTTAGAATTTCATCTATTGGATGGTTAATAATCATCATAATTTAAATGGGTTGAAAGAGATTTCAGGAAATTTGATCAATCAACGAAGAATTCAGATTTCAAAATTTCCCAGAAATACGGGTCACATACCGGTCGACACGCGGGCGAAGATGACGAGACCCATGGTCGGGTCCGGATTAATCCATTTCTAATAACAGCCTATTAAATTTCAAACGGATATAAGCGTTACTTAATATAGGTGACGCATGAAAAGTGTTGCTGAATTGTTTTGAAACAGAAATAAGCGTTGCTATTTGCTAAAGTCTTTTTTTTTTTTTTTTTTTTTGCCATATTTTGGTCGGCCAAACACCGTGATTTTGAGCGGTTATCTAGTTTATCAAGGAATCTTCGAGTCTTTTGGCACAGTTTCGTGGAATGGGCTTCGCATCTTGATATACCACCACGGCCCAAGGCGGACCAGACGTGGATAGCTTTTTAAAAAAGAGAAAATTATTCTAAGGCCCAATCCATGGGCGACCCATAATACTAGGCCCCTAGATAATTATTATTAAGCCCTGAATTATAATAAAATATGGTATGACGAATTTACCCCTCCTAATAAATATTTAGAGACAGGTGTAACTTCCTAAAACCGACCACCACTTTCAGTTTTAGGAAAGAGAAACTGGATCTCATTCATAACTCCTCACCTGAAACCAAAAAAAAAAAAAAACCAACGTAAACCCTCGAAAAAATCCAAAAAACAAATCAAACGAAGAAACAAAAACCAGAGAATCTTAAACCCGAGAAATCGAAAAAAGAAATTAAAGAAAATCAGAGAAACGAAGAAGAAAAGAACGAAAACCAGAGAAACCAGAGAAAATCAGCGAGAAAATGGATCTTGAAGGCGGAGAAAACGAAGAAATTGGATGATTCAGTTGTTCTATTGTTGTTCTGAGATTTTTCCTTCATTTTTCATCAATAGTTATAGTGTTTTCTTCATCAATTCTCCTCGTTCAAGAGATCTATTTCTGAAAAATGGAAAACATGAAAACATAAGGTATAAAATCAAAATTTCCGTTAATTTTTTCGATTTATTTTACAATTTTAATGTTTTTTAAAATAATTTCTAGGGTTTTGAGAATTTTTTTGAGATAATTGTTGAAAATTGAAATCATATCAGATGTTGCTGTTGTTGTTGTTGATGAAAGATGTTTTATGTGTATTTTTAGTTATGTGTAGTAACTAGTTACACATGTGATTGTTGTTGTTGTTGTTGTTGCTGTTGTTGATATTGATATGAAAGTTTGCGTGCTTTAGTTATGTGTAGTTACCTGTTACACATTGTTGTTGTTGTTTTGTTGTTGTTGTTGCTGATGTACATGTTGTTGTTGTCGTTGTTGTGGACAGGCAAATTCAGGGCAGGTTTGAATCCGACGCAAGAATTAATTTGTGAACTAAAGAAATTAGGAGGTCTGCATCAAACTGTTTTGGATCTTTTAAACACAGTACCATATGGTCCATTTTTCTTGACTTTGTACAATCGAACTGATGTTGAAAGAAAGAAGAAAATAGCTATAAGTCATGACGTATTGAGGAAAGTCTTCTCGTGATACTATCCTACAGAAGATGATTTCTGCAGATTTCAGATTGGAGAGAATTAGGCATCTTCGAAAATCGAGCAAATGGCTATAGTGTATGGAATGAACAGAATACAAACAAGAGTTGGTGACACCTTGCTTGGAGAATGGTTCATGAATTCAGAAATCAAGCTTATGCAATGTGACTTATTCAAAAGATTTGTTTTAGAAGGTGCAAAGAAAGGATATAGAGAAAAACATGTGGCGAAGAAAAGTATAGTTGATGCAATATTAAAAACCAGGAAGCGTGAAGAAGCTGATGATGATCAAATGTGCGTCTGTCTCATTGGATTATTCCTTTGTTGTACTTTATTCTTCAATGAAATCAATGGGAACCAGGTTAAAATGGAATACATTGGGATAGTGCAAGACGCCGAGATTACGAAGCAAATACCATGGGCTAGGTTGGCCCATAATTATTTATTCGAGTTGATGTACCTCAAATACCAAAAGAACGAGATGGAGAATCTCTTGGGATGCATCCCGTATTTACTGGTAAAGTAATTTGGTTTTGAAATTTATTTTTTATTATGTTATATAATATGAAGCTAATTGCTATAGTTGTTTATTGTTCTCTGCAGCTTTGGTTTGTTGAGATAGCACCAGCTGATGCGATACTTCGACTAGAAGAAAGCAAGGAAGCTCTTCCTAGAGTAGCAAGGTGGTCAGTATCAACAGTTGCAACCGCTCTAGAACGGATGGACGTGACAGTGTGGCATGTACGTTAAAAATAAAAAACTTGTTGTTTTGAAGTTTTGATTTGTTATGTCTGTTGAAAAAATGCATGTGTACTGATTTAGT
>JAJJMA010245883.1:0-16241 GCA_023529015.1 Papaver nudicaule
TACTTTAGTGAAAAACACGAGCAGTTGGAAGTTTTGTTTTACTTACAATTTTGGCCGCTACCTCCTCGAGTTCAAAGTCATCTTTTGGGATTTTTCCACCTACCTCGCGCGCCTTTATCCACATATAATGGCGATCGGGATGTGTATCGCTGGTAATAACTTCGTCTTTGATCTAGTACTTGAAAGAAACGTAAGGGTGTACCCGAAAACACGGATAATGATACCGACAGTAAAACATACATTATTTTCCAAAGCTTCTTTTTTTGTGTCAACAGTAGAATACAGTGTATAGTATGAGTATTATGATATGAAAGAGGCAGGTTGCATGCATATATGAGACACAACTAGCATGGAAAATGAAACCGAAAATAAATTGACCAGTGTCTGACATGCCCGGTTTTGTGGTGTAAATCTAGACAGTGGACTTACCAATTTTTCTCTCAGGTAAATGTATCTTCCTCGTCCTAACCGGTGTGGAAACTTGGAGTGCGACTTGGACTTTTTTGCCTTCTCAGATTTAGGCTTGCAGTGCAGATAAAAGACCTCATCAGTATATTAGACTAGAAAAATAACACAATATAAAACGACGATAAAAATACAGCAATGTGTAGTTATCTAACCTTGAATTCCTCGGACAGTCGATATTCCACGAACTTGGCCCATGATTCTTTGTCCACTATTTCTTTGTATTTTTTGGGAACTCTTTTCGCCAGGTTCTCCAACGGCTCCGTATCCCTAAAGGGAACTATATATTTATCAGCCAACTTCCTTCTGAAATCCCGGAGTCGCTCACCGAGATGAGTCATCGTTCTTCCCTTTCTGGAGTCGTCGACGTCATAGTATTTCTAAGGTTTCATTTAATGACATGTTAGTAACATTTAGACAACAGAAATGATGAATAAAGATGTCAAACATTTGTGGTAGAAAGGAGTAGATGCTTGCCTTTATTTTATCCCACATTTCATCTTTTGTCTCCTTTTTCACTTTCTTCCACTCTAACTCACGAAGTCCAACATGTCTCCTGACTACGTCGCCTAGGAAACTGCTGTATTCTGGTCTATAACCACCTATGGTTCTTTGATGCTCATCAAAGCTTAACTGATGTGGCTCCTCATCACTATATAGATCAAAACTTTGATGCAGCTTAAACAATCTGGTCATTCCCCTAGATCTCTTTATTGCAGGCTTTACTTCTTCAAGATCCTCTAGAGTTTCAAAAGTTTCGAATTCTTCTATCACGAGTTCCTCTTCAGTAGGCGTATCCTCTCCTTCAGATTCTGTGGTTTCATCACTATCATTTCTTTGTTTTGCTTCACTAGGTGACTCAGACTCACTTTCAGCATCCCCTTCGTGACCATGCGACTTTGACGCATCACTCTCGTATTCTGCCATAACCTAAACTGTGTACGTACAACGAAGGAATGAATACGAGCTTATATTCATTAACTTCTAACAGAGAGTTCACAAAACAATACATGTGTTGAACTACTTCAAATAGTATATGCTATTTATCTTTCAATTTCTTTTGTGCAATGAATTAAAATGCTGGCTTAGGTGAATATCTAGAATAGTATTGGTAGGTATGTCGAGAAGTAAGCCATGGTAACAACGAAATGGATAATTCAACCAAATAGTAACTAAACCTAACAGCGAAAGCACCACATGTACAACACAGGTAGGCTTATATTGGAAAAACATTAGCTAAACCTAACAGCAAAAGCAACATGTTCCTATTTTCCATTCTAAGAAACACACTAAAAGAACACAAAAACAAACTGTTCACGATGCATGTACCTCAAGGCTAAAACGAACACACCTAAATGGCATTAAGAAAAAAAAAATATAACAAAGTAAACCCAGGTTGAAAACAACCCATGATTAAACTAGTAAAACAACCCTTGAAAACTAACATCTGTTCTAATTTCTACGGTATCCATAAAACAAAGATACTCAGTACTTCATCAAAACATATATAAAACCCATTGAATCATTGATGCATATATGTTAACCCAAGAACAACACGGATTGATGACAGCCTATGATTATCAGTTACTTGTCAAAACAAAAAAGAAAGAAAAATAAAACAGATTCATCTTCAAAAAATATTAAAATCAACATGATATGAAACATGACTTGAATTGAATCGAGAATGGTTTAAAGAGATAATACCAGTGTAAGAACCAGCCGGAGAAAGAGATGAATCGCAGTGAAGAAGATGAGTTAGTAGTAGACTTATGGTTTTAAGGAAACAATAAATCTGCCCCTCCAGAAAAAATAAAAAGATAAATGTAGTTCTAATAACCGAATGGAGGAGAAAATAAAATTTAACTTCAAATTGGAGCCAAAATAACAGGAGGGAATAATCCCGCTCTGAGAATTTTCGTCTGATTTTCATCCCGCCAAAAAAGTTTTTGGTGGAAATTTTGGGGGGTTTGATCTTCAAAATTGTTAAGAGAAAAATTCTAGATTTCGTGTAACTAACATGGTAAGTTTCCAGAAAATTTTAGACTCTCTGGAAGCATATTGGTTGGTATCTTCATTAAATCTCGGAAATTAGTTTCCGAAATACGGAAATATATTTTTAGCAAGAAATTAGGAGTAAGGACTAAGGAGGATCATAGGAATTTTGAATTTTTGGTTCGTAACTGCAAGACATGTGAAATGGACACATCGTCAAGGCCCAATAGTCATGAAGGCGAATGCCAATGTGACATACATGCTGGGCCGAAAATCAGAAAACATACAAGCCCAAGTAGTTGCCAATGATCCTTAACTAACAACGGTTATATTCCCAACCGGCGGCGTCATATGCGTACCAAGCTTTGGAATAGCAAGGGATTTGAAGTCTAACACACGTTTCGGTCCATTTCTTCTCAACTGTTGTGACGTTCCAATGATCCTTAATTAAATGGCAAACGCGTATTCCCAACCGGCAGCCTCACATGTTTGCCAAATCTATATAGGACTTCCACCATCACCAGCATTGGGTTCTACGTTTCACCAGTCTTTTACTCCTATCAATTAGAAGAAAAAAACCTATCACCATTCACCAGCAACGCCAAAAAATGGATTATTTGCCCACACAATTGGTTACCGAGATATTCGCTTGCCTTCCAACTACACAGAGTATTTTAAAGAGCAAACTGGTATGCACAAAATGGAACGAATTGCTAAAAAAAAGGATTGGTCTCCTGTTCAGTGCGGTGCCAAACGGAGGCCAAAATGTTACATTTGAGAACAGGGATATTACGCAAATGTTCTACCGAACATTTTTCGGAAAATGAGTTCAGCATAATCACTGCCCCAGAGATTGACCCAAACAGTGAAGTCCATAAACATACTTTCCAAATGGTCGGGTCTTGCAACGGATTGGTGTGTCTATATGTTTTGCACGACCAAGTACGAGATCCAATTTATATCATAAACCCCTCTACTGGTCAGCAACTTATTCTTCCACAAATAGAGAGACATTCTAACTATTTTCCGGGTCAGAATGTTAAGATTAGAACTGTGCCATAATGAATGCATTTTGGTGATAAAGCAAGTATTAACTATTGATACTTATTAGTCGGTATTAAGCCACATTGGATTCCATTGGCTTAACTCGGGTCTAAGAGTTTGCAAAAGAAAGTAATACAGACCATATATTGTCTAAAACATGTACTACCGGAAAAAAAAATCATCTAAAAGACAATTTCTTTAGCTCTTTGCATAGTGTCTCCATATATGAGTAAATGCCTTGAGTGACTCCGGAGTCGATCCCTCTGACACGGCAATCTTTTTCTTTGCCTGACACAAAGGTCTTGTCTGGGACCAACCTTTTCAACTCCCTCCTAGGTCGCACGCGACGCGTCTCACCCTATGCACAATTTCAAGGTAAAACATGTGTTATATTCCGACTTTAATATCACGCATTTATTTTAAACCAAAAACATGAGCAGTGAGAAGTTTCGCTTCCACTACTTCCTTGAGTTCGATTTAAGGATGAAAAACACACGCAAGGATGAAAACACAGCAATGTAGTTATCTAACCTTGAATTCATCTGACAGTCGATATTCCACAAACTTGGCCCATGATTCTCTGTCCACTATGGTTTTGTATTTTTTGGGAACTGTTCGTGTCAGGTTCTTCTTATGCAGATTGGGAACTATATACTTGTCGGCTAATTCCCTTCTGAAATCTCGCAGCTTTCCGGCGAGATGCTTCATCGTTTCTTCCCTTCTGGACTCATCGATGTCATAACACTTCTACGGTAATATTAAAAATGGCATGTGAGATATAAGTACAAAACATACATGATGAATAAAGATGGCAAGAAAGATAAATTTGGTTGTATGAATCAGTAGTTGCTTGCCTGTATCTTGTCCCACATGCTATCCTTTGCCTCCTGGGGAACATGCTTCCAGTATTGTACTCGAACTCCAACTTCTCTCCTGACCAGGTTGCCCAGGAACCTACTGAATTCTGGTCTACAACCACTTGAGGTTCTTTTAATCTCATAGCAGCTTAGTACATGTTTCTCATTGTCATCCGAGTGTTCTTCGTGCTCAACAAGCATATAGTCGAAAAAGTCCTCCGAGTGTTCTTCTTCCTCGACAAGCACAGCGTCGGAAAAGTCCTCTTCTGCCATAACCTAAACTGTGCACGTACAACAAAGGGTTAAAATATGAGCTTATGTTTGATTAAGTTTTAACCGAGCAATCACAGCAAAACAATATATTTGCTGAAATTCTTGCAACAATTAATTAAAAAACAAATTTTGGATGTAACAGGTTTATATGAAAATGAAATATGAATAGCATGTCTGAAACCTATATAGTATATACTAGCATCACTTGTATTCATTCGGGAACGTGTAGAAGAACTAATACCATACGCGCCCTAGCTAATTAGCATTGGTCCTGCCTTTCTAGATACTCAGTACTTCATCAGAACATATGTAAAAGACCATGATTCATACAACTTAACCCTAGAGCAGCATTTTGACACAACAACCCGGATTGAAAAACAGCATATGATTATCAGTTACTTGTCAAGAAAAAGAAAAAACAAACTGATTTTTTCCTTCAAACTAATATTAAAACCAACATGTATATATACTGCAACATGATACTATAAAACATGACTTGTACTGAATCGAGAAAGGGTTAAAGAGATAATAATACCGGCCAGAGAAAAGTGATGAATCCCTGTGAAGATGAGTTGAGAGCAGATTTGTTGTTTCCGAAAAGATAAATCGGGTTTTAAAGTAAAACATAACTTTAAAATGGAGCCAAAACACCAGGCGGGAATCATCCCGCTCTGAGAATTTTCGTTTGATTTTCATACCGCCAAAAAATTTGGCTGAAATTATGTGGGGTTGCCTTTTTTATCTTAAGAATTGTAACGAGAAAGTTTCTAGATTTCGTGTAACCAACATGGTTAGTTTCCCTGGTTTTTAGATTTACAGCCAATAAGAGCATCTCCAATGGTGTTTGGGTTTGGAAAAAAATTGATGACACATAGGATTTTAGAAACTCTACACAAAAAAACACTCTCCAACGGTGTTTGTATATTTAAAGTTGGATATGATTTGGCAAATTGAGTTTGGATGAGAGTTTGGGTATTTAGAAACTCTCTTCCAAACCCACGTCATCAATAATATTATTTTGTTACTGTTTTTAATTTATTTTGTTAATCAAATTCTATAACTAAACGACAAGTGTATCAAAATAAATATGTATCCAACTACCATTGGAGATGGTTTTAAAAATTAGAATTTATTTGTATTCAACATTAATGAAATCTCTATTTTTTAGGTCTCCACATAGGATTCACATCCAAACACCATTGGAGATGCTCTAATAAATCAGAGAGATTATTGGGTGGTTATCTCCATTAAATTTGGGGAATTATTTTCCCAAAATATCGATATATAATTCCCTATATTCAACAATTTTCACCGGATATTTTCACCGGATATTGGCAAGTAATTAGGAGGATCCATTGGAATTTTGAATTTATTGTTTGTAGCTAGGAGCAAGATAAAAAGGTAGGTCGCTATTTTTGGATTAATCTGAATAAGGGTGAAAAAGCATTTCTGAATACTGAACTTTGAGCCATACTGGATACCGTAGTTTCCAAAAGCAGTACAAATAAACTATATCGTCTAAAACACATGCTACCAGAAAGAAAAAAATTGTCTAAAACATTATTTTTTTAGCTTTTTCCGTGCATTCTCCAAATCTGGCTGATCATTTGGTGATAGCATCTTAGCAAAGTTCCTTGTATTCTTCGGTATCCCATATGGAGTTGCGTATACCCTGCGCCCGCTATTGATAACTTTCACATTCTGTAGTTCCTCTGGTACTATCTTCCCTTCAAGAGTAGCATCTTTTGTTTGCTTCTCAGTAATTTGTTTTGCGTGACTGTTGTCATAGACTTCTGTTTCCTCCACATCCTGTGAATTCATTGGACATGATAAGACAGTGATCAACTCATTTATCCAACAATGTAACAAGTAAATAAGATAATGCACACTGCAGAATTAACTCATAACCAAACTGACAATCCGTGATCTTCACTATCATACATGACTCATACTGTTGATAGCATATTGTTTCTAAATATCCTCTTTACAAATACAAAAACAGTAAATTATGTAAAAACATACTCACCAAATAATAAATCTCATCTGCTGGCCAAGCAATCATTCTTCCATGAGCCTGCTCTAATCTTTCACGACCTCTAGTTCGTATGGGTAAACAGTAGTTTGGAAATAATACTTCTTCAATCAGAACTTGGCGGCAGATAACCTTTTGACCTGATCCATATAAGGTCTGCATTGTCTTAAACGGGAAAGCTGTTCCCCTAGCCAGGACTTTTGCCCTAGATTCTGCCCATAAGTTGCATTTTACACCCTACAGAAATAGATGGCACACGACAATCGCATAAAGAGAAACCTCTTAAATAATATATATTTGGTTGACTTAAAAAAAAAACACGCATACGATCCGTTTCTTGGTACTGTTGTTCTTGTACCTTCACTATCTCGTGTTTCCCAGATCGAGTCTCCTTTCTCTGAGATCCCTTTTCGAAGGATGGATCCTGTGCTTTTGGTTTCTTTTGTTTTTTCCCAGAAGTTGGCCGAGGTACCTGCAGCAATAGAGTAATACGTATTATTTAACCATGTATCTTTTTTTTCAGTTAATAAAGAGAACAAGCCAGGCAACCAACCTCTGAATTGAAAGTGATTAGAAATTTGGGCCATAAAATGAAACAGCCACTAACTAATATCTTGACCTCATCATCGGGTATGGGTAATTTGCAATCTCTCTGTAGTACTTCCTTAACCCGTACTTTGTAGCAACTTATTTTCCTCACGCGGTGACCACAACGTACAATATGCTCGTGAACCTGTGAGACGAAGGCCATACCTCTAGCAACAATTTCATTTTCATAAGACAAAAGGTCGCAACTTCTACCCTGCATAGATACATGGCACATGAAAATCAGAAGAGAACTACAAAACAATATACATTACATTAAAAAGACTGCAAAAGAGGACATATATTAACTCTTTCTAGTGATTCACGGCTCTGGTCTGGTCCAGCAGATTCACGGCTTCTTCGTGTTTTCATTTTTTGTATATGTTTCCCAGTCTTTTTGGAAGGCTTCCCGTCTGCTACTGTCTTCTCAGCATATGGATTTGAATGCTCCCCGGTATTAGATTGATCAGAAACATTGCTCAGTCGTTGATTTTCTTGTGAAGAGGACGGGAGACTTTCAGTATTATCCTGAAGTGTTGAAGTTGAACATTGTTGCCAAACATTAGATACTGTGCACAAATCTAATAAAAAAGTAAATCCAGTCTCTTAAACACTGTCTAGTCAGTGAAGATACTCTTACCTTTGTTACAGAATTTTCCAGTATATTAGCCAAAGCCTCGGGTAGTTCTATTCCTTGAGCAAGAAGTGCTGCTGCTGCTTCCTGCATCACTGTTTTCATTTGCCCCACTTCTTGATCCTTCGATTTCAGCTGCAGCTGCAGCTTCAGTTTATTGGTGCTATCTTTCAAGGATTTCCTTGGTCGCTTGGAGTCCCTCCAGTAATTTCCTTGAGTGACTCCGGAGCCGAGCCCTCTGACACGCCCACCATGTTCATTGCCCAAAACAATTGTCAGGGGATCCTCTCTCGGACCAACCTTTGCAACTCCCTCTCGAATATTCTTATGCAACTCGGCCTGTGCACAATATTGAGTCAAAATGTGTGTTATACTCTGACTTAAATATCGCGTGTTTACTTTAGTGAAAAACATGAGCAGTTGGAAGTTTCGTTTTACTTACAATTCTATCCGCTACCTCCTTCAGCTCTTTCTCCTTTTCAGGGATTTTTCCACCTACCTCGCGCGCCTTTGTCCACATAATATGGCGATCGGGAAGTACATTGTTGGAAATCACTTTGTCTTTGATCTAGTACTTGAAACAAACGTAAGGGTGTACCGAATACACGGATAATGATACCCGAAAGTAAAACATACATTATTTTCCAAAGCTTCTTATTTATGGCAACATTAGAATACAGTGTATAATATGAGTATTATGATATGAAAGAGGCAGGTTATACGCAGGTACAACTAGCATGGAAAATGAAACCGAAATTCAATTGACCATGTCTGACATGGACAGATTTACAGCGCGGTATATAACTAGACAGTGGACTTACTAATTTTTCTCTCAAGTTAGTGTATCCTCCTCGTCCTAACCGGTGTGGAAACTTGAGTTGCGCCTTTGACTCTTTTGCCTTTGCAGATATAGGCTTGCAGTGCAGATATAAAGAATTTCATAACTATATTAGACTAGGGAAATAAAAGAAAATAAAACGACGATAAAATACAGCAATGTGTATTATCTAACCTTGAATTCCTCTGACAGTCTATATTCCACGAAATTGGCCCATGATTCTTTGTCCACTAATGATTGGTATTTTGGTGGAACTTTTTTCGCCAGGTCTTTCTTATGAGGATTGGGAGCTATGTAATTTGTGTACAGATGCCATCTGAACTCTCGCAGTCTCTCACCGAGATGAGTCATCGTTTGTTTCCTTCTAGAGTCGTCAATGTCATAATATTTCTAAGGTAAAATTTAATAGCTTGTTAGTAACATTTAGACAACAGAAATGATGAATAAAGATGGAAAGAACATTGCTTGTAGAAATCAGTAGAAGCTTGCCTGTATCATTTCCCACATTGTATCCCTTGTTTCCTGTTTCACATTCTTCCATTTTAACACTCGAAGTCCAACTTCTCTCCTGACAAGGTCGCCTAAGAAACTGCTGAATTCTGGTTTAAAACCACCTATGGTCCTTTGATACTCGTCAAAGCTTAATTGATGTTTCTCCCCGTCACTATGTCGATCGAAATCCTTATGCAGCTTTATCAATTTGGTTATTCCCCTCGGATTCTTTTTTTTAGGGCTTCCTTCTTGAATATGCTCTCCTTGTTCTATGCCGTCATTTGTTTCTGAAATATAAGTACAGCTTATGAAACTTGTGTTGTTGTGTTTTCCGTGGGAATCTCATAAATATTAGTAGAATAAATAGTGAAGGAAGATGAAAGAGTACAAGATTTTTTAACACTACCAGTTTGTTCTACAAATTCAAAAGTTTCGAATTCTTCTCCGGATTTGTCTCCATATCCATCCTCTCCATTAGGAAAAACCTCATGTTCTGCCATAACCTAAGCTGTGTAGGTGCAACAAAGGAATGAATATGAGCTATTTATCTTTCACCAAAGGAATTGATTAACTTCTAACGGAGTGTTCACGATACAATACATGTGTTAAACTACTTGAAATAGTTTAAGCTATTTAATATTTCAATTTTTTTTCTGCAATGAATTAAAATGCTGGCGTAGGTGAATATCTAGAATATTATCGGTAGGTATAGTCAAGAAGTAAACCATTGATTATCAGTTACATGTCAAAAAAAAAAAAACAACATGATTTAAAACATGAGAATGGGTTAAGGAAATAATACCAGTCTAAGAACCAGCCGGAGAAAATAGGTAAATCCCTGTGAAGAAGATGAGTTAGTAGTGTGGTTTAGGAAAAATATAAATCTAGTTTTAAATATCGAATGGGGGAGAAAGTAAAACTTAACTTCAAAATGGAGCCAAAACATCAGGCGGCGGGAATTATACCGCTCTGAGAAATTCGTTTGATTTTCATCCCGCCAAAACAAGTTTTTGGTTGAAATTTTAGGGGTTTTGATCTTTAAATTTTAAGAAAAATACATATTTTTGGATTTCCAGCCAATAAATAATTAGAGAGAATATTGGGTGGTTATCTCCCTTAAATTTGGTGATTTGTTCCCAAAATATCAATATATACTTCCCTACATCTCTAATTTACACACAGTGCGTATCGTCTGTGCCACAAATTATGTGTGCCGAATGTGCCAACCCAATAGGGTTGCGACACATGTCAACTTTTGTTATAACCAAAATTCAAGCTTGAATTTCCATTTTTGTTTAATAAGGTAACCTAATCAAATCTAATAAGTATTTCCTAAGCTTTTACTCCTTACTGAGTTGTGTTTATCTGATCTGCTAAAATTTTAGTAGTAATAGTTTTTTTTTTTTGATAGTTAATTTTTTTTTAGTAATTGTTTTTTTATTTGATGGAACTTGATATGCATGTATGATTTCATGATACCTTCGTTCATGATATGCTAATTGTTTGTACAGTATATACAGTAAAAGCTCCATATATTAATAGTCTTGGGAATATACAAAATTGCTAATATATAGAGTTTATTAATCATTTCCGATACTCCATATGGAGGTATACTAAAAAATAAAATTTTTTACTAATTGAATGTATATAAATGTTATTGGCTAATTGCTTATACACAAGTACATGTATCTATCTAAATGAAGTTTTTTAGGTTATGTGTCAGTTTTTAATAGGGGTGCATGCAATGAGTATTCAACCGGGGTCTCATATTAGACGTACTGGAATTTGAATTGTTCGTGTAACAGTTTATGACTGCAAGACATATGAAATGAACAAAGTATACATGTAGAAAGGGGCAAGATAAAAGGTATTAAGGTAGGTCACAATTTCGACGGTACAAAATTGGTTGGATACTCATACGAAATCAGGAATGAATGGATGCTTCATAATGATTCTGAAATTTTGAAAATTTTGATGGACGGTGAAAAATTGGTTTGGATACTCGTACAGAACCAGGAATGAATGGATGCTAGATAATGATTCTGAAATTTTGATGGACGGTGAAAAATTCGTTTGGATACTCATACGGATTGAGGACTCTTTGTGCTAACTCAAACTCTTGTATTTGTTTTTTTTTTTTTTCTTATCAACCTTCGATACGACAAATTATTATCGGGCAAAATCCGACTTGCATACGAAGTGAATGCATTAAGCAAAATTTAATTAGGTTAGTGTTTTGATGTAAAATTCGACTTACCACAAGACGTTAATAAAGAAATCGACTTCATATATAATATGGCTTTGGTGCTTTGATGAACAAAATCGACTTATACCGCTATTAAGAAAAATATCATTAGGTTTAGTGTTTTGAAGTAGAAGCCGATCGACTTAGATCACAAGACGTTCTTAAGAAAAATATCATTAGGTTTAGGGTTTTGACGAAGAATCCGACTTATCTAAACACGTGTTTAGGCAATGTACGAATAATACTTATAGATTTGCTTCTTTTGACGAAGAATTTGACTTATCAGTAGACGTTATCAAGAAAAATATCAATATGATTAGTGTTTCGACGAAGAATTCGACTTATCACAAGACGTTGATTGGTAAGCAAAATATGATTGGGTTAAGTGTTTTGACGTAGAATCCGACTTATCACAAGACGTTATAATTTAAAAAAATATCATTAGGTTTTAGTGTTTTGACGTGGAATCCTGCTTATCACAAGACGTTATTAAGCAAAGTATGAACAATACCTATAGATTTGGTGTTCTGATGAAGAACCCGACTTATCAGAAGGCGTTATTAACTAAGAAAGATATCATTTGGTTTAGTGTTGCTTTGACGAAGAATTTTCGACTTATCAGAAGACGTTATGAAGCAAAATATCATTAGGTTTAGTGTTTTGACAAAGAATTCGACTTATATCAAAAGACGTTATTATGCAAAATGTGAACAATACCTATAGTTTTTGTGTTTCGACGAAGAATTCTACTTATCACGAAATATGTCGTGTTACTTTGTTAAAGACAATATTACGAGTAATTGTGAAATATTTTGTGGCAAGAGCTCTACCAAGATGTGACATGATATAGTGACGTGTTTTGCTTCCTTGATGGGAGTATTAGCATTCTTGGATTGTCTTTAAGTACCCGATCAAAAAGATGAAAATTAAAAAGATTATCATTAAGTGGTGTCCCACTTCCATCATAGTAACATGTTTTATTAACAGAGGTCATTTTCAGCTAGAGTGGGTAACATAACCTTAAGGCTATTCAGGTGATCCTAAGGGGTGATACGAGTTGGATTGATTAGTGATGTTCACCCGAACTAGTAGTAGTGATCAAACAAAGGGAAATATAGGAGTTACTCTAAATATAGCCTAGGCCAGCAATGATGTGCTTGGTGAACATGACCGTCGTAGAGTCTGAACTTGGACTATTGCATGACCGTGCATGTTTGAGAAGCCACATGGAATCAATTCCCAATGCCAATTAAGCATCACCCCTTTCGCACAGCTCTCTCTTAAATTGCAGGTGAGATTAAAACTCAACGAATATATATCAAGAGGAGTAAAACCAACAGTAACCAAATAAATTAGTCCTCTTAGATCATCCTAGGGTTTTAATGGCTAACAGCAAGAAATTTTCAGAAGCAGAGAAAGGGAAAGCTGCGATGACAGAAGAAGAAATCGAAGAGGAGAAAAGAAGGAAACAATTAGGGTTATGTTTAGAGATGATTAGCAAGATGAATGAGGTTGATGTTTTTGCTGTACAGGCTCATCTTGATAAACTGAAGCAGGGTTTTGAAGCAGACAGAAAATTTGAGATGATGAAGGCTGCTGAGGCTCAATCAAAGAAGAAGAAGAGACAGGAAATGATAGAATCACTATTCGAATCCCAGAAAGAGAAACAGAAATTTGAAAAGTGGTTGTTGAAAAGAGAGAGAGGGGATGATTTGAAAAGTGCTTCTGATTACATCCTTTGCGACAGTGAATGCTCCGAGGATCAAGATGAGGAGCCTGAACCATCAGAAGATGAGTCAAGCGACTGGTCCACAGATGATGAGTCCTTTGCATCTTACATTGATGAGTTGATGGAGCTAATTGAAGAATTCAGAAAGGATGAAGCAGATGGTAAGAACGATAAAGATGGGACTCATTCAGATGAAGATGGTTATGGTGATGATTCTGCGGAAGCTGAGAGTTCTAGTGCTGATTCTGAGGGTGATCAAGATATGGGTGATGCAGAGGAAGAGAGAAGTTCTAGAGATGATTGGAATGGCGATCAAAGGGACGATAATGGAGATGGAGATGAGGGCTCAGACAATTCTTTACCTCAAGATATGGGTGATGCAGAGGAAGAGAGAAGTTCTAGAGATTATTGGAATGGCGATCAAATGGACGATAATGGAGAGGGCTCAGACGATTCTTTGTCTCATTTTGGTTCAGATTGATGATCAGGTATAAAACCTTTCCTATTTCCATCTTTAAGCTCTGTTGGAACAGATGTATATATTGAGTATCCATGTTTTGATTAATTGCTATTTTAAAGAAATAGCTTGCATCAAAGTACATCACAGAGTTTAAATCGAGGGAGAAAGGGAAGGATTTGTTTATTGTTTTGGAAGATGACATGGTTTGTTTTTTTGGAAGAAGAAATGGTTTTTTTCTGTTCGGCAATTTGGGTTTGTGTATATTTCTTTTTTGTTCTGGTTCTGTAAAAATGGGGAATGTTAACTGTTTGGGTTTACTGGTTTTTTTCTGGGGGGTTGAACAGGAGTCGGAGGAAAGTACTGTATATTGTAATGGGAAGTATTTTGGTTTACTGAATTGATGTACATGCAATACAGGTAATGGAAAATATTTTGGATTTTGAATCTGAACATGTAATGGATTTTATTTCTTTCAAAAAAAAAATGTAATGGATTTTACATACATAAGTGTTATTTACATAAAACTCATATTAAGATAAAGCGTTCTATAATTCACGATTTAATATGCGAAACGAACCGTAAAAATGAAAAACAATTCATTCCATGATTCATGATTTCTCAACCTTGCTCACAACCCTGATTCGAAATGGAGATTTGTTTGCTTGTTTTTTTAGGGCAGTTTGATTTGTTTCGATGGGGACCAATGGTTAAACTGTGGCTTTTTTTGCTTGCTTTTTTTTAGGGACTTCCAGCATTGTATATATTCCAGAAAAATGCATTTTTCCTTATCAATATCCTTTGAAATCGGGAAAAAAACAATTAAATGGCGTTTGATCCTTTGTAAGCTAAATTTTAGGAATTTTACTAAATTTGGGCAGTTCCTATGGATTTGTCAACAAAAAAGAGAGTTTTCATGGCCAGGTGGCGGGACAACTGGTTTGCCAGGCCATTTCTTGCAAATACGGATCGGTACTTGAACAGTGCTCTGTGAATCGGGCAAAAAATGAGTTAACCCAAATCTCACCGATTCCCCACTAAACAATTTTTTTTCAAGACCTCTCTAGCTCTGATTCATCTTTTCCCATTATCGGAACATAATAACCTATTAATATTATCTTCCCTAACCTATATCTATTTAGGATATTGTCCCATTAACATAACATAATATCCTATTATCTATCCTATTATCCTATTAACAGAACATAATTCAGGATATTATCCCATTAACAGCACGCTTCTACCTACTCTATTACTAGGGTTTCTTTTATTCCTCTTTCGATGGGTTTGCTCATTTGCTGGGTGGGTTTTGTGGCTGCATGGAGCTCAAATAACACTTGTTGTTTTTCTTCTGTTGCTTCTATGTATTTCCTAGTTTCTCTCTAAATCATCCTTTTCCCCGCTTCTCTGATGCTCCTCCTGACAAAATCCTTTTCTGGACGCATCTCTTTACATATCTTTGAGGTATCCGTAATCATTGCTCTTCAATTCAAAATTTCGATGATTACAAAGTGAGTTACGACAATCTTATATCCTCTATTAATAACATCACTTATCCTCCATCATCTCAAACTTTCCAATAACTTGCTCACGATTTTATCATATCCAAATCCAACAGATTTTCCATCTTTATTACTACCACCTTTGCCGCCAACCACCTGATATTAATGAAGTACCAATCTGAGTCTTCTGGATCGGGGGCTATGGGGCACCAACTCTTATCCATAATGACCCACCAAACATGGCCGTTTTCCACAGAATCCAGCCAAAACCAAGATCTCCTGATTCTGTTGCTCCTGACACGTCTGGCTCTGGTGACAAAGTTGTCGACACCTTGCACGTGTTAAGATTAGGATACGACAACAGACACACGTACAAATCAGGCGGATTCGGGTGTACCAATACAAACTCCATTATCCATTCGAACTGAATGTGGAGCTCAAGAAAACCCACAACAGGATCCGAAAACAAACTCCATTGTTTCGGGTGTACAAAAACAAACTCCATTGTTCTTGTCCTTTTTTTGATGTATCTTAGCCATCTTTGTAATACTCTACTATCTATCTATTCTATTATACTCCCTCTGTCCCACATAAATTGAGCTAGTTAGGATTTGCACAATTATTAAGGCAAGGAAGAGAGAGATTAGCTTTTTACTGTTTTTTCCAATTATACCCTTATAAATAACATGATTGTAAAATTTAGAAACGACATATCTCCCAAATTATGGCACGCATCTTTGTAAACTTCATATCATTGCAAAGCATTTTAAAACATCTACGCAACGAGTACAAACATGACTATGAAATTATAAATATTTATCATACTAAAATTTCATAACAATAATCAATTTTAAGGCTAAGATTAGAAATATGGTGTATATAATAGAACTAGCTCAATTTATGTGGGACAAAATCAAAATAGAACTAGCTCAATTTATGTGGGACGGAGGGAGTATATATAAAGCCAACACCCCTTAGCGAGGCTGTAAAACTTTCTGACTATTTTATCCCTGACATTATATTATAGACACTTTACATAAATCAAAGACGGTATAATAGTAATTGGCGTCATATATTAATTTTATTACAAATTTAC
>JAJJMA010245895.1:0-12823 GCA_023529015.1 Papaver nudicaule
ATAGAAAACCCCTCTGCAGTTACCTGGAAATTTCCATCACCAATACAAGCAATCACTCGCTTATCCTTGGGAGCCTGTGCATATCCAAGTGTTGCACTTATAGACCCATACTACATCTGGAACTCATACCTGTAATGACAACACCCATCTTAAAGTATGAGACCAGAAGAATTTATAATAAGCATCTCTGAAGGATCAATTAACCCACCTTTGCTTCACCAATTTAAAGTGTGATCCAGTTGTATGAATTTTATCATAGAACTTTGTTCCACTGCAAATTTAAAAGCATCATTCTGTCATCTCATTTCTAACAACAACAATTTGATAAGTTTAAAACACCAACTAGCCATTCATGCTAAAGCAAGGTTCATCTTCGTAGCCTCTTTCAAACAACCTCAGTGAGAATCCAACCTCCATCTGAAATGTAAATTGAGTCCTTCAATATCAGATAACCAAATCTGAGAGAAAATTCTTAGAGAAGTTTTATCAAACAGCGTACATGCAAATGTAAATAGAGAGATTGGAAGTTAGAAAAACTAACTTGAAGTTGAACCCTTGTCAGTAGAGAAAGCAAATACAAGTTGTCATTGAATCTGGTCTCTTTGAATGATATTTTCCTGTAAAATTAGCACATTGAGTCAACTCACCATAACCATAAATCATCATGATGTGAACTACAAATTAACACCATCCAAAACTGAACTCACCATTATCAGAACACCAAAATTGAAGACACAAAAGCAGAAAACAAACAAAACCCTTATGTAAAATCTTTCCTAACATTCAGAAACAGAAAATCAACAAAACCCATCTATTGGAACCCTCAAAACCAGACAAATTCACAAAGAAAACCCCAAAAACCAAACTATTTGAACCCTAACATTGATTTTCAAAAGAATAAAGAAAAACCCAATATTCCATCTCTATTGAGAAATCCCACTTCAGAAAACTTCAATTTCCCCTGTTATATCAACCTTGCTCTGTTGGTTGACGAATCTCAGTCTTCAACTGCAGAAGATGATTCTCTTTTGTTTTTCCTTCTCGAGCCGTACCTATATTTCGAAAAACAAGACTCGATTTAGGTCAAATCGATTCAGATCTGAAGAAAAAAAACTTAATGAATTTTTAGGTTTTTGATGGATGAATCTTTAGATTCAGTAGTCGATGACGTTTTTCATCATTTGTGCTTCATTGATTCGTCACAATCACAGGAATTGGTGCTACTGTTGATGATGATTCAAGTCGAATCCATCAGCGTCGACCCATTTTCGAAACCCCAAAATAAACCTAAGAAATCAATACAACTAAGAACATAAGAAATCGATACAACTAAGATGATAGGGGTTTCTGCAGAAAGAAAAAAAAAAAGAGAAAGAAGATGAGAGGCAGAGAAGAGGCAGAGATGGAGATAGAGTTCCTGCTAAAAAACATAAATAGGTAAAACGATAAATAAACCCGGAAAATCTATTTTCTAGTAAAAAGACATATAAGCCCTTGAAGGCGCAACATTACTAGCAACGTTAATAACGTTGCTTAACTAATTTTTAATAATTCCTATTTGGAGCAACGTTAAAAAAAAATTGCACAAGGTTATTTGACGTTGCCACGTGGGCAACGGCTATTAACGTTGCAGATGCGAGAAAAAAAACGTTGGGAATCAGGCCCTGTGGCGTAGTGTTACGTGAACCTCAGATTCGATGCTCTTGGTCGGTTTGCGAACCGTCCAAAGTGAATATTCTCAGGAATTTTTCACTCGGGTTAAACTCTGACTCCTTATCTCTTAGTTGGACTTGGTTATCATGAAAATATCTTCTGTGGTCCATCTAACGATTCTCAATGTGTTAATAAGATAAATATTATCTCTGGTCTGTTGGATATCAATCTTGAAGTGTTTATGAGCTAATAAAACACTTGGCAGATAAATGATAAAAGATTTCCAATTGAGATAAATCTAGGTTTCTTGGTTTACAAGTTAGGGTTTCCTAAACTTGTGGAACAAGTAACTAGTTGCTTTATTCCAAAGCAACATATCTTGTTGAGTGCTATAAATAGAGGTGTCTAAGGACGAAAACCGCAAGCATCAAGCATACGCGAAAATCCTCTGTGGAATTGATCGTAAAACTCTTTTCACTTCGGTGAATGGTTGTTGTGGTATAGTCATCCTCTATTAGGTAGTAGTTCCTCTTGGGATTTACCTACGACTATAAAGACTTCCCTTGAGAGTTGGGAAGCACAGGTAGGAGATTGAGACCTTAGTGGTTGATATCGGAGTAACATGTAACCTTGGTAACCTGATTACGTTCTTGTCTATTCTACGGTCCTTCTCTTCTGATATAAGGTCATTCAAGAACTGATACGTTACACACAAGGTTGAAAGGAAGCAACGCACGGCTGCACTCGGTGTTGTAAGACCTAGTTAGCTCCAGTTGTATAAGTTTCTTAATTGATTCTTCTTGTACAACTGAGGTAGAGACAAGTTGGGCATAGTTTACTCGGTTTACTCGTCAGCCCCCGCTTGTAAGTAGATTTCCGTATGACCTGGAGAAATCCGAAGGAAGTCACTTTTTGTATGTCAAACTAATGGAGGACAGTTCAAACATACAGTTGATAATTGAGGTTGCAAAGCCGGAATTATTGACACAAGCCTTTAACGGCGGTTAAAGCAACTCCTAGGCCTGTAAAGGACGTCAGCTAGGGGAATCAAGTGCGTGACGATCTGTGGGGGATCTAGAGACGTAAGGAGTGCGACAGTAGCCAGTTCGCTTGGAGGGTTGGAATTGGTCTCTGCTACATCCCAGACCGAAGTCTTATAGTAGGCTAGTGTTTGTAGACAGTTTGTACTGTGCGGTGTTCAATCTGGACGAGGTCCCGAGGTTTTTTCTATATGTTGTAGTTTCCTCGTTAAAAAAATCTCTGGTGTCTTGTGTGCTTTACTTTCCGCATTATATTCTCTGATTATATAGCAAACACAAGAAGTACGTTATTATAAACCTCATCGTTGTCCTCAATCCATCCATTAGATTTACCAAGACCCTGTCTTGTGTTGGACTGATCCTTGTGATCCAAACTCAGGTTAACAGATCTGGATATTGATTTTTGAGATCGTCCAGATCTGACCATAAGTCTCACGAGCCCAAACGAAAAGTTGGTTGTATTTCGGTACCCCTGTTTTTTCAAATGAGATGTGATATTCGGGGATCAACTTGTTATCTCGCACAACACCCTACACTATATGCAATGTCGGGTCTCGTTGTTGTCAAGTACAAAAGGCTTCCAATCATATATCTGTAAAGTTTTTTATCCATTTTTTCACTTTGCAGATCCTTACTGATCTTGTCAGTAGTTGCCATAGGTGTTGGTTTTGCTGATGCACTATTCAGCCCAAACTTTAAAACCATGTCATTGGCATATCGCTGCTGAGATATGTAGATTCCACTTTCGTGTTGCTGAACTTGTATTCCAAGAAAGAATTTTAGTTCTCCTACATTACTCACCTGGAATTCTTCACTTAGTGAAATTTGGTATTCCTTGGTAAGTTTTTTCGATGTGGAACCAAATATTATGTCATCAACATAAATTTGGGCAATGACACTATATTTACCATACCATTTTATAAACAGGGTTTTGTCGGCACATTCCCTGATAAAACCTTTCCCCAACAAGGAGGTTGTTAACCTCTCAAACCAAGACCGAGGAACTTGTTTTAATCCATAAAGTGTTTTGGTTGAGACCGAGGAACTTTGTTTGGATTGGTTGGGTCCTCAAAACCTTTTGGTTGAGAAACAAAGGCTTCTTCCTTCAAATCACCATTAAGAAATGTTGATTTGATATCCATCTGATAGAGCTTTATTTTCAGATGACATGCATGAGCAACTAGAAGTCTTATGGATTCAAGTCTTGATACATGAGCAAAAAGTCTCGTCAAAGTCAATCCCTTCAATTTGAGAGAAACCTTGAGCCACTAGTTTGGCTTTGCTTCTTACAACAATACCAAACTCATCAGACTTGTTCTTGAAGATCCATTTTGTACATACAACATTAATGTTTGGTGGCCGATCAACAAGTGTCCAAAAATTTTGTCGTTCAAACTCACTAAGCTCTTCTTGCATAACATTAATCCATACAGAATCATGTAGTGCTTCGTCAACATTCCTTGGTTCAACATTAGACAGGTAACAAGCATGATGACAAATATTTTGTGCTTGTTTCCTTGTCATCACTTTTGTAGTGAATGTTTCTCCAATAATGCCATCAGGTTCATGACTACGACGGACCCATAGAGGTTGTTCAGGAGCAGTTGGCTCGACTTCTTCCTCTACATCATCGTCTTTGTTGTTGTCATTCTCTGTATCGATCATAGTTGGAACTACACCAGTAGCATCCGGTTCGTGAACCGGTGTCTCACTTTCTACGGTTTAAATCAGCGTTAGTTCAGCAGGGGCTCTGTTATTCTGACGAAATCCGGTTATATCATCAATGATAACATTTGTAGATTCCATCATAACGTTCTTGTGTTAAAAACTCTGAACCCTCGACTGTCAGATGCATATCCTAGAAAAATTCCTTCATCGCTTTTTGAATCAAATTTTCCTCTTAGTTCTCCGTCTTTAAGGATATAACATCTGCTTCCAAAGACACGGAGATAATCCAAGTTGGATTTGTTACCGTACCATAGCTCATATGGTGTATTCAAGGTAAATGACCTTAAGTATACACGGTTATGAGATAACATGCTGTGAACACTGCTTCACCCCAGAATTTTATGAGCAATTCTCTGTTATGAAGATTCACTCAAAGGTTATGAATCAACAAACTTGCAATGACTTCTATTATATAGATCAGAGACAATATAATGTGGAAGGGAAAAGTAATGCAAGACACCAGAATTTTGTTAACGAGGAAACTGAAAACCTAGCAGAAAAACCCCGGGACCTCGTCCAGATGTGAACACCCTCAGTATGAACGGTATACAGATGCTAGCCTACTCTCAGACTTCGGACTGGACTGTATCGAGACTGAATTCACCCTACAAGCAATTCAGCTACCAATGTGCTCCTACGTCTCTTGGCTCCCGCAGTAGCCTGCGTACTTGATTCCCCTAGCTGACGTCCTTTACAGGCCTAGGAGTTGCTCCACTTCCCTTCGTGAAGACTAGCGCTACCCTGCCTCTAACAGGACGCCTAAAAGTATCCAAGTAATCAAACAAGAATACGATTGTGATTTCCTTTAGACTTAAAGTCAAGGTTAATGGAAATCGATATGTTGAATAGGGCTTATTGATCTAGCCTAAACAACTTTACCTCCAAACACGAGACAAACTTAGTATGAAACCTAGTTCGTGAATTTGCGTTTGGGAACTTCTAGGGTTTACGATACAAGATCTACCTTACGAAGTTTCTATCAAATCTTGGTCGTGATAAGATTGAAAGAATTCAATCGACCCAAGATACAGGATGGAATTTGACTTCCGACCTGTGCTTCACGATCCTCAAGTGAAGTCTTTCAATAGTCGTAGTCCAAAAGGACTTCGAGATGACGACCAACCTTTATGCAAGGATACACAGATGTGTAGAGGATTGAGATTGTATCTTGCAGAAGGTCATCTATTTATAGTGATCACCAAGGGAGGCTTTGCTTAAAGTTTAAGAAACCTTGAGTAGGGCTCAAGCAAGTTCCGGAACTAGGAAAGTCCATAGCTTGAATACCCATTCTCAATCTTCTAACATCTTTGTACTAAGCCAAAAGTTAAAGAAGACTCTACCTTGTTTGAAGGTTCGCGACTTCTAGTCCAATGCTTGTTTGGACATCGCTTTGCGACTTCTGGTCCAAATACTTAATTTGAACATCGCTTGGATTAAGTTGTTGAATTCCATGGGCCAAGTCACGACAAGTCCGAGAACTAATCATGCTTAGACCAAAAACTTCAAGATATGGAGTTGGAAGTTTTCGCATGGCTTATATGAACGCGTTCATGAACGCGTTCACAGAGTAGTCAATAGAGTTCAGGAGAATTCTTGAACTTGTATGTACGCGTTCATGAACGCGTTCATACAGACTTAGCTCATTCTCTGAAATGCCAAAAGCAACATATGTACGCATTCATGAACGCGTTCACCGTTGGGGTCATTTCAAGAGACAACTCAACATACTCTACCTATACATATTATCACAAGTGTGACAATTGCAAAGGCGAAAATCCTAGAATACCTTCGGATCATATAAACAACATCATAGACTATTGGTATGATAGAAATGGTAAAAATGATACGGAAAGGAAATACTTTTCTTACCTTCAGCGAGAACGTTATGATTTATCAAGTAGTAAGCTTCGGTCTTCGTCTTCATCAGTCTTCATCTCGATTACCTAAACCTATCCTAGTCCGAGGTTGTAGAGTAAACTTATCAAGGATTGTGTTTTTGTCTCATAAACTTGACAACTGACTTGAGATAGCAACATCAGTGGGTTCAACCGAGCAATGCTCTAACAATCTCCCCCTTTGTCAATTTTAGTGACAAAAACCAATCTTACATATGGATTCAAAAAGTAAAATCTTTTAGCCCTAACCATAACGTACTTGATATTCTTGTAATCTTCAGCGTCTTCAGATAAGAGTGTTCCTGCAAGCGAAGATTCAAGGTAGAGATAACAAACTCAAAGTCACCACACAACTTGGTTTCTAGAAGGACATAGTCCAACAAGAGTTTGTTATGCAATTGAGTAGTATGTAAAACTTGTTAAGTATATTGCATCGATGCTTCAAGATACTACACAATTTGATATGTTCTCCCCCTTACTCAATACACTAATTTTTGTTATGCCTTGACAAGCACATCGATTTTACTCCCTCTATGACAATGACGTAGACAATTGTCGTAGTAGATAGAAAGATTTTACTCCCCCTTACTACAAGATTTCTCCCCCTTTGTGTCATAAAATAGACAAAGAAAAAGAAATATAGGAATCCTCATAAAATCGCAATAATCAATACAGACAAAGGTAAACATACCTGAAACGAGAGATAAAAAGATGCAATTCTCTCGTAGATTCCACAACCGCTCTCCCCCAAAAGATATTACCATGAAGCACAAGTTCAAAAGAACTCTCCCCCATAATGTGTCACTCAATATGGAACAACGAGACTACCTTCCCAAGCAAGGTTTTAGAATAAATTCTTGGGTACAATTTTCACGACTGAAATTGTAGATATGTTTTTCTTTCCTATCCAGTTACGGTCAAATAGGAATTCAAGGTTTAATCTTCCTACTTTCTCAGAGAGTTTCGGTCAACCATCGCCTTTAGAGAAAACATTAGGTTACCCCTTTCTAGTGGTTGTAAGACTAAGAATTAAAGGTACAACATTTAATCCAGCGGAGTTCAACATTGTAGTCTACGAGGTACCTTATTATCAAAAATCGTCTCCTCTTAGCCATAAGAGTCAGAAGCATGGATTTTGATAATTTATCATGAACTGCTTTACCCGAACGAGTAGTATGGCTAAAAAAACAAGTTCACGGTTTTGCAATACATTCATAGAGATAATCAATTAAGATCAAGCATTGCAATCATCAATTAAGATTTTAATTTAATAACCTCGATTAATTGATGAAAAAAAAAACATGGAAGTAGTACAAGCAAATCATGCTTAAATCAAAAGATGACTACTTCTAGCATAGTGATTACCCAAACCCTAAGGAAAAGACAAAAGCTTTTTAATAAGGAGTTAACTATGCTAATTAAAAACTGACCTAGATATCAGAGTCAGTATCTTCTTCAGGATCGTCTTCAGGTTCACTTGAGCTGTTGAAGTCATCAGCTTTCTTGAACACGCAGTGAACATAGCTTCATTGTCTTCATCAGAAACGTTGTTAAACATATTGTTCAAGTCATCCTTAATAACTGACATATCAACTTTCAATTCATTAATTTTGGTCTCCAATAATTCCACATTGTTAACAATGTCAACAAGTTGGATTTTGAAAGCTTCAAATTCATTCAGAAAGTCGTGAACAACCCCTGCAGAAATCATGGTGTCATCTTCTACATTCTGATGATCATAGGCAAAGTAACAATTTGATGTTGCATAGATTTCTTGAGTATCAAGAGTTCCTGCAATAACATCATCAAGAATAGTTCTCTTCTTATTCCTTCCAAACCCAACACCTTCACAATCCATAACTTTGCAAGCCTCTTCAATATTATTTCGTGTGACACTACGAGTAATATGTTTCATGGCTTTATAGAGAACTTGAACATGAATCCGAGTTCGTGTGTGTGTGGTATATATATATATAATTTCTCAGGGGATATTTAAGGAATTCAATGAGTACAAGACTCTTAAGTAAGGCGGTTCTGAAACGTGTATCTTATAAATTCTGGTAAGTTCCGGAAGATGGACGTCTTCCTTACGTTTCCGAACAAGTTGGGCAATTTTCAAGACTTTTTCAAAAGTGTCACAAAAAGAGTCCAATGAATTGGATGTGCGTGCCCATATTGAGAGAATTAATGTATACCCAAAATATCTTAACAATTTTTCTTATTTAACCCCTGAATGTTTGCCAATAAGGGTTTTTTAAGTTTATATATCAACTCTATGAAGATTTCATAAAACTCTTAGCTTATTCTCAAGGTTTCCTCATGGATCCTGGTCTCGACTCTTGCCTTAGGAGCCATAGGCAGGGAGGTCATCTTGAGATAGCGGACGAGTTGTTGATACTCACATCAAGTCATTACATTTTGGACTTTTCTGGATGTGATAGCACCTTTTTATATAGTCTATAAAATGATTAGGTGCTCATAAGATGTTCAGGACAACCTCTAGGGAATTTTCACAGTCCTTGGAGACATTTCATCTCATAAATCAGACATCACGTATTTGGAGCAAGCTCAACATGCGACAATGTCTTATGTATGGCATATTGAGGAATTTTCTACAAGAATTATTGTATGTAATACCAAGGTCCCACTTTTATTAAACAATAAGGCACAATAGCACAGACTGTGAGACGATTTTACTTCTTGAAGATAACCTTAAAGATAAGATACTGAGAATGAACTCATAAATGTTTCAGAAACATAATAAGAACTATTTTTATTTGATCATCATAAATGTAATTTTTGAAGCAGACCTGGGTTCTTTTAATGAAGAAAGATGATGATCCTGAATGTAGTCCCATGTATCTTATTGTACCCAAAAGATTTTTCCTTTATTCTCACCAACCATAGTGGGTACTTCTTAGTGGTGAGAAGGCACAAACACAATTATAATGTGTTAGGGTGACTCTTTTATTTTCCCCTATTCCTTCATTAAGATATCAAATTTTGTATTTACAAGAGTTGTTATAAGCTTATTGAGGATGGTTTCATATGCTTTTATCAAAGAGGCATTATGGGAAACAGAAGAACAATCTTTTTCAAGACTAGTCTTAAGATTGTTAGAGACATTTTCTATTTGTTCTGGACCATCTTCTTTGTGAGATTTTTTAGAAGATACTTCAATAGTAGGGCAAGGAGTACGAACACTGGGATTAATGCAACCAATAACAGTTGTAGATATGCTCTTTTGTGTAAGAAGCATAAGCATCTTCTTTTCCCACTTGCGTATTTTGCATCTACGTGAAGTGTGACCAATATCATTACAATGATAACATCGTTTGGTCCAGTCAGCCTTTTTGGATTTCAAGGACGAAGTTTGTTCGTCTGAAGATCCCGGTGTTTTTGTTCATGATTCACGAAGGCGTCAAACACAGACAGTTACGTCCTTTGCAAGGTGTTTGTCGGCTCTAATACCAACTGAAAAAGCGAGGATACCGAGATATACCACCAACTTTTTGTTTTCGTGAACCTAGTTGATTATGGTTGTTTGAACGATCTCACAAATCAATATTCAAACAACAATCTGAGTATAGTTCAGAGAACCGAACCCTAATAAGAACGAAGTTCTCGTAGATCTCAAAATAAATGGATTCACTCAAAGGTTAGGAATCAAAAAACTTGCAATTACTTCTATTATATAGATCAGAGACAATATAATGTGGAAGGGAAAAGTAATGCAAGACACCAGAATTTTGTTAACGAGGAAACTGCAAACCTAGCAGAAAAACCCCGGGACCTCGTCCAGATGTGAACACCCTCAGTATGAACGGTATACAGATGCTAGTCTACTCTCAGACTTCGGACTGGACTGTATCGAGACTGAATTCACCCTACAAGCAATTCAGCTACCAATGTGCTCCTACGTCTCTTGGCTCCCGCAGTAGCCTACGTACTTGATTCCCCTAGCTGACGTCCTTTACATGCCTAGGAGTTGCTCCACTTCCCTTCGTGAAGACTAGCGCTACCCTGCCTCTAACCACTACAAAAATGGTGAGCATTAGTGACGCCCTGAAACCGTGGCAATTGAGCAAAAATCCGTGGCAAAAGATAATTTGCCACGGCCTGATCACCGTCGCTAATACTCCCGTGGCTAATAGTATTTGCCAGGATAGCAGCCACGGTTTTCCTATCGTAGCTAATAGTACAAGACCATTTCCCACGGACATCAATTGTCACTAATTGGTGGGGGAGATTCACACGTTTGACGTAGTTATTGCACTATGATCATTTGCCAGAGATTACACTGCTTGGAACAGTTACATTACATCTCAAATACCTACTTTTTAGGAATTAAAAACAGTAGCTAAAGAACAAATAAGACAATTCATTCATTCAATACAAAAGAACAAATACTACAAGGTTGTTTGATTGATTACATTCAACAAAGAAAACAAACATCAAGTACTGCAGTATTTCAAAGTGTTGTAAATTCAGTAGAACATAAAAAGAACAAAAAAAAAAAAAAATATAACGGATGGTTGCTTTAACATTTTTTACTTCCAAAGCTACTCCACATACTTCTTCCGAAATAATCTTGAACTTAAATCTTTTAAAGATCCCTGCAACATGAAAGAAAAAAGTTTGACATCAATGACAAATAACATAAAAGAATCTGTCGTACATAACATTCATTATTGGTTCGATATGAAGGCATTCTGTAGATGGTGAAAAAATGAGAGAGGGGCAAAATTGTCAAAACACTCTCGAAACCATGTCTTATTAAAGATAGTCGCCTATTCAGGCTCATCTTTATAGCTCAGGGTGCAATCCATTCCATGAAGCTAAACCCTCTATGAGCTCTCTCTTATAACTCCGGTGGGGAGGGTAATGTCATAGAGCAGTATCAATGATCTCACCAACATATTAAACCCATCGATCAGCTCAGAGCCAGACCTCGCTTGATGGTACACGGTGAAAGATCAGCAGAGACGTATCCTCATGGATTTCCTCTTAAAATACGACTCAATACACGAGTCTTGGTGCAAACCTCAGAAATATCGAAGCTCCAGGCCGGTCCAGAGCTCTCTGAGAAGCATACACCAGCCTAAATAGGCCTAAGCGGACCCAATCCCAAATTCAGGATGGTCTAGCATACCATGGATAAACATGCCATGACCTCAAGTGTGTTGTAGCATAAGCACTCACACCACGACTAAAGCACAGGCTGCCCAAAGTTGAGCTTGGCCAGAGGCCAAAGTCATAAACGCCACATAGCATGGCGCCACAAACCATGAAAAACCATGGATCAGCCTTGGCCAAGAGGCCAAGGCCATGGCACAAGGTTCCACAAATTTACTTGACCTTGGCCAAAGGCCAAAGGCCAAGGCCATAACGAAAAATAGCCGCAAGCAGGCCAGGCCTTGGCCACAAGCCAAGGCCGTGGCGCCATACTTCATGGCGCCACAATAAATATGCTTTGGCCAAATGGCCGTGGCGCCATACTCCATGGCGCTACAATAAATAGGCATTAGCCAAACAGAAAAATCGTGGCGCCATAATTCATGGCGCCACAACAAAGTGGCCTTGGCCTTTGGCGCCATGAGCCATGGCGCCACCACGACTAGCGCCAAAAGCGTATTCTGAGCTAACCTTGGCCAAGGGCCAAGGCCGTGGCGCCATGAGCCATGGCGCCACCATAACTAAACGCCAAAGACGCGTTCCAAACCAAACTTTGGCCATGGGCCATGGCGCCATAAGCCATGGCGCCATAAGCCATGGCGCCACCATAACTAGTGCCATAGCGCAATCAAGCACTTGTGGCCTTGGCCAAAAACCAAGGCCACTCGACATCACACCATGTTTGTCACGACAATCAGTCGTACAACCCTACTCTACCCAACTCAACTACGCAATAGTCGCGTATCACTCACTCGAGATATCAAAACGTCACACGGGGGGGTAACTTTAGGGGTATTGGTCTGGCGGTCTACGGCAGTTGAAAGAAACTGATGGAGATGGTGGGCAGTTACGGGAAGATGGCACGAGTGGGCATGTTCCACACAACTCAGGCAGTTACGGAAACCAACGCATGTCCTCCACTCCTCCACTCCTCCATGACGTCCACCTTCTCTGTCGAGAGATCAGGGTGAGTTCAAACTATAAATAGAGGCTTCCTCTATCTTCCAAGGCAGAACGTTCAGAACAACTAGAACACCGAGAATATCCAGAAAACACACAGAGCCTCAGAGAAAAACACCTGAGAATCTAAACTCGTTCTAGCCTTGGAGATTTCTAGTCGACTTCACGACGGAAATCTTGAACTCAAACACCCAAAAACTCACCTTCAACCTGATCTCAAGTTTCTTCGCTGTTTCCCTCCCTAGACCAACCTCTATCCTCTCTGTGACCGAAGCAAGGTGGGAACGGCTATCCTTGGTTTAGGCTTGCCTTGTTCGACTTTGATCTCCGAGCACTACGAAAGTACCCAGAGACGGTACACTTGTTTTTGCA
>JAJJMA010245898.1:3396-14415 GCA_023529015.1 Papaver nudicaule
AAAATAGAACTAGCTCAATTTATGTGGGACGGAGGGAGTATTATCTTATTTTTATTTATTTTTAATTATTATTATATTTTTTCTTATTAATCGAGTTTCTAATGTATTTTGTTAATAAATATGTTGTACCTCCCTAAAAAAGAAGATTCATGTTCAAAAGGATTTTTAGGCCTTTAAATCTTTTGGGGAGTGCTTACAAGGTGGTGTCTAAGGTTTTGGCTAACAGGTTGAAGAATGTAATGCCAAAACTTGTTTCTGACTTCCAAGGAACCTTTATAAAGGACAAACAAATCTTAGATGGAGTACTCATTGCTAGTGAATGTATTGATAGCAGAATGAAGTAAGGAGTGCCAGGAGTGTTATGTAGAGTGGATATGGAGAAGGCTTTTGATATTGTGAAGTGGAAAGCTCTGTTGTGCTTTTTGAAGAAGCATGGGTTTGGTGAGAGATGGATTGATTGGATGAAGTGGTGTGTTTGTTTTTCACAAATTTCAGTTTTAGTAAATGGGAGTTCAACTGAAAGAATTAAACCCTCTAAGGGTTTAGGACAAGGTGATTCATTATCACCTTTTCTGTTTTTGCTTGTAGTGGAAATTCTCTAAGTTGCTGGATGATGCAGTTTCAAGAGGGCAAATTACAAGATTTCAGGTAATGGAAGGTGGTATATCTATTTCTCATTTGCAATTCAATGATGATACTTTGTTGTTTGTCAATTTAGGATGTGGAGGGTAAAACACCCTCGGGACACGTGTCAAGATCAGAAGGACCAAGCCTCCCCCAAGAGATATCGCAGCCTTGCTTCGGGATTAACCTGCAGAGTTTCTCCGACGCAGAGATCAGCGAAGAAAGACCCGCACTGATCATCGAAGGAAAGAAGTACGAAGACATCTTCGGAGTGATCTCACCGAAGGAACTGCCTTACTCGACAAGCCCTGACACCACCACGATTGAGTAGTTCGTCTTATTAGCTGTAAACCACTCAGACTTGGCCAATATAAGGCGGGCTCGAGAAACTTTGTAAGGGTTGGATTTTTGGTGTAACCTAAGTGGTGTGAGTGGGATTAGGTATGTATCTCCTTGTTTTAGAGGTAAAACAATAAAGAGAATCTGAGGGGTAAAGTGTGAAGTGTGATGATGTAATAAGAAGTTGTAATGGTATTCGAGGGGTCAAGATCGAACAAGACTCGCCTAAACCAAGAAATGGCCGTTCGAGTATTGCTTCAGTTACAAGAAGAGGATATAGGGTTGGTTTAGGGAGGGAAGCAGAGAAAGATGAGATCAGAGAATTGCTATAATTTCTGTGATGTTGATGATTAAATTGCTAAAAAATAATGGATTTTCAGTTCTCACTAGATATTGAATGCTGAATAAGAAGAGTTAATCAATTATCGATAAGACAGATTGATTATACTTGCACTGAATTAAACTGTTGAACTTGTCTGTTCGTGTTGTTGTTGTTTCCAAACTGGTCGAGTGACCTATTTATAGCAATAGAATTCCAACTGATCTCGTAAGAAGTGGAAGAGTGGGAGTGTGGAGTGAGTGGGGTCAGTTGTTAAGAGTCTTGCGCCTAATAATAGGGAAGACTAACAACCCACTACCTTATCCCATCTTTCCAGCAACGTTCACACGACTTAGTGTCTTTCCCGTTGAGTGATTGAGCCGTTGCAATCACACGTGCCGTAGACCGCCAAACCAAAACCCTAAAGAATATCCCCCCATGTAACTTACTTGATTCTCGTAAGATTTGTTAAATATTGAATATTTTTTAAGTCAAAGCTGACTAAGTGCAAAGTCGTACCAATTACTGGTAAACTCAGGACTTTTGCGTAAAGATAGAGATTAAGCGATAAGCTTGTGTATCTCTTTTAGATTTGGTCTAAGGATTGAGCCGGGTAATCGCCATTTAAACCAATGAGATAAGTCTAAGGGTTGAGCTATGCAACCGCCATTTAGACTGAGAGGATTTCAACAACTCTCTGTGGCAATAGTCAAGTAAATACGACTTTTGATTTGCCATAAATATGAGAAATTGGCTTGTGGCATGTAACGCACCAATTCTCTGAGTAATGAAGACATATGAATGTACAAAATAATATAAGTCATAGCCATGAGCCATGATTAAGAATTATAGCACTGATTTATAGAAGCAAGTCTATAATCAGGAAAAATAGACGAGTGACGCTAACACGGCGTAGCCACCATCAAGAATGCATAAGCATTGCCAATCCAAGACCTAAAGATAGGCCACAATAATAATAATAAGCCATGTTACATAGCATAATAATCCTATTAAGAAGTTAGGCATAGGACGTTTGAGGATGGGCCATAACATTACGTTATTTTCAGATTTCTAGACAGCTTGCACGTTGTCCATTCATAAAATCACTCAGGCCAGCCTATATTCGGTAAAATACCGAAATTTTAGTATGTTATAGGGAACTCACAGAGGAAAAACTTTCGTGAAGGAAGCGCCCCCTAATTGTTCACGGATTGGGCTGTAAAAATCGTCCTTCAAGGAAATTCGTAATCTGCCAGATTTCCGAATTTGATTAGGAAACTAGAGTATTATGGATTCAATAAAGTCCATAATCCTCTAGGACTTGGATCAGCGGGATCCATAAGTAGAGGGGAGGATAGGGAATACTTTATCTCTAAGAGGGCAAGGATAGCCGTGAGAGAGAGGATGGCCATGGGCCTCCATGAGTTTGGCCAAGGCATGGCCGTGGGGCTCCATGAGTTTGGCCAAAGCATGGTCGTGGGGATACATGAGTTTGGCCAAGCTAGTGTAGTGAGCCTCCAAATAGTAAGCTAGGGCATGATCATAGGCCTCCAAAGAACAAGCCAAGGCGTGGCCATGGGCCTCCAAAGAGTTAAGCAAAGGATGGCGCAAGGCCTCCAAGGAGTTAAGCCAAGGATGACCGTGAGCGTCCAAAGGTTAAGGTGAGGATGGCCGTGGGCATCCAAAAGTGAGAGGCAAGGATGGCCGTGGGCATCCAAGAGATTAGGCAAGGGATGAACATGGGCATCCAAAGATGAAGCTAGGAGATAGACATGGGATCCAAAAGATAAGGCAAGCTAATAGACGTGGATACCCAAGGCTAAAGGCAAGGATGGTCGTGGGCATCCAAAGCTAGGCCAAGGAGATGAACGTGGATATCCAAGGTGAAAGCAACCTAGTGGATGTGGATATCCAAAGTTAAAGCAAGGGAATGGTCGTGGATATCCAAAGGCCAAAGGCAAGGATGGCCGTGGGCATCCAAGGATGAAGGCAAGCTAGTGGCCGTGGGCATCCAAGGATTTAGGCTAGGAGATGGCGTGGGCATCCAAGAAGCTAGGGCAGGGGATGGCCGTGGGCCTCCCAAAGAGTGTGGCATGAATTGCTTAGAGTGTGGCTCGAGCATGAGCTAGGCTAATGCGCATGCATATGTATTTTTACGTGTAGGATAGGGATATGGACCATGTTACTAGGCTAGGGTCGTGAGATATCAAAATATGGCTAATGGTAACCAAATATCTTATCCCTATTGTAAAATAAATTCATACCTTATCTCGAGATATTCCAGGGTGCCAGAAATTGACGCAAAATTACTCCTGTGACCTCCTCGCCAAAAACCACCAGCAACACTCCTCTAACTCCTTAGGATCATATCCATGTACTAGTTAGGCAAAAATGTGATTCATCGTTATACTCTACCTCTTGTTATCTGTTTATAATGTTATCTTCGGTATTAATCTTATGGTCTTCGCACTATACGTAATTCATACATAAACTTTGGTGTGATTAAGATTTGATGGCTGTAGAGTATAAAGTACCCATGCAGATTTTATACTCACACATATGAGGTGAGAAGATCATTGCTTATTCTTACAAGCTTTGAAATGCTTACTGGTATGAAGCTGAACTTGGTGCAGATGGGAGCATTGCTGATTTGGCCTTTGAGCTGGGTTGTAAAATTGAGAAGCTTCCCATAAAATACTTGGGACTCCATCTTGGTGCAACTGTAAGATGTGACTCAGTTTGGGAAGAGATTCTAAATAGAATAGAAAAGAAGTTCGCAAGCTGGAAGAAAAGATTTTAAACAAAGGGAGATTGGTGCTCATTATAAGATGTTTATCTAGTTTGCCTTTGTACTCCTAATCATTGGTGCATATGCCTGTTAAGGTAAAGAAGAAGATGATACCATTGTTGAGAAATTTCCTTTGGGGTTCAACTGAAGACAAAAGAAAAATGTGTTGGGTTGCTTGGGAGAAGATTTGTGCTTCCAAGAAATTTGGTGGATTGGGTGTGAAGAATTTGAGATGTACTAGTAAATATCTAAAGGCAAAATGGATATGGAGGTGTACTAGAGAAAAGAAGGCACTGTGGAGGAGAGTTGTGCAGCAAAAATTTCAAAATAAAGAGAAGCAATTGTACCCAGCAGATGATGGTAAGGCACAATGAAGGGGTATGTGAAAAACAATCCTTAAATCTACTCAGTATTTGCATTGTCAAGCTAACTTTCAGTTGAGAAATGGAGAATGTGTCAGGTTTTGGGTGGATAAATGGACATTTGATGGTCCATTTCAAACTAAGTATCCTGCTACAAAGTGTGTAGACAAGCAGGCTACGGTGACTGAGATGGTGAAGAATGGAAGATTAGAGAGCAATACTGTAAGAAAAATAATTTCAAATACATCTCAATTACAATGGGACCTGTTGTGTAATCAATTAGGTCTGGTGCTCAATTAGGTCCAGTGCCAGCTTTTGAGATGGAAGATGATACTGTGACAGTGGTGGATGATTTTTCTGTCAGAAGTTGTTATGAAATGCATCTGCAGCAAAGGGAAGAATGTGATTTTTACAAGTATTTGTGGAAGAGCAAGATTCCAGATAAAAATAGCTTCATGTTATGGTCTTTTTTCCATAAGTCATTACCAACTTTGAGTATGCTGAGCTACAGGGGGGCATAAACATTGAGAGTGTGAACGGCAGGTTATGTCAGGGCTGTGAAGAAACTCAAGAACATCTTCTTTTGCATTGTGCTTATGCTAGAGAGGTTTGGTCTCATTTTATTAAAGGTTTCAAAATAGATTGGGTGATGAACAGGACAGTTCAGTCTTGGAATGCTGTTATATTGAAAGGAAGATGTAAGGAGATTTGGAAGGTCACACAAGTTATGCCATATTTTGGCATGTTTGAAGGAGAGATACGGGAGATCTCATGGTGGAAGGGCTAAGGAGGCAGATGAACTGATCCCTATGGTGAAACATGATTTGATTCTTTGGTTTACTGATAGAGATGTCTTTAAAAACTATGATGTAAATTATATTCTATTCAATTGGGAGACAATTCATCATATTTTAGATAGGGGGATGCACTTACTCTTTTTACTCTTAATATAGAAGATTTGATTGGGTCCTCACCGTATTTGTGGGGGACTAGAAAAAAATCACAATCGGCATGGGTTAAGTTACAGTCGGCATGGGTTAAGCCCCCACAAATGTGGTGAGGACCCAATCTAACCTTCTTAATATAACCCTCTTTGATTCAAAATAAAAAAAATAAATAAAGATGTTGTACCGGCACCCAGGGAGAAGAAACCGTTATGGGAGGGGGCCCAGGCATCAACTGAATCCGAATTCAACTGCATCTACGTGGCTCTAAGAAGTTCCCGCTAGATCAAAAGGTAACTACCAAAAAGGGTAGACCTCAAAAGATGAACGGTTCTGCAAACACCTTAATCTTCATTTCCTCAAACACTGCAATAGCTCTTCTTCTTTCACTTAAATAAAAATTAAAAAAAAAAAGTAAAAATAAATTACTTTTTTTTTTTTGTACGATAATGTGAGATGAAGAAAACTCGAGATACCCACATAAATATCATTACCAATGATGATGCTAACAGCAATAGTATCAAGGAAGGCGATTGTAAGATAAACAGAAAGAATTATTATGAACTCTCTTTGTCTTTGATGTTCTCTCTCTGGTGTTTTGTGTTTTTGTTCTACTCTCGATTTGGTCATAGCCATGAAAATGGAGGAGGTACACATTAATTACAATGCTTTCTTGATTTTTACATTTTTCTATAATGCCCCCCAAATTTTGTTTTAGAGATTTCATAATTAAGCTGGTTTTCCACCATGAATCCAATTTTATGTTTTGCATACCCCATTATGCAGATCCTAAGTTCTCCATTCGGGAAAAAATCAAATTAGAAGAGATAGTATGGAGTTTTCTTGGTAATTATTCAGCCATAGATTGTAAGCCTCATCCACAACTGCAACAGCATAATGCCAGTAAAACCGTGCAAGAACATAGCAATGATAGAGCTTCTAGATCAGCATATCTTGGTCTCGATGAATTCCGAACCAAAACAATGCAAGGGAAAGTAGAGGAAGCAGATTGTCAGCTTGGGAACATCACCCATCGACTCGAGCCTGACGGAACGGAGTACAATTACGCGTCTGCTTCTAAGGGAGCCAAAGTCTTGGGTCACAACAAAGAAACAAAAGGTGCAAGCAATATCCTGGGTAAGGACCAAGACAAATATCTACGAAATCCATGTTCCGCAGGAGACAAATTTGTTGTCATCGAGCTCTCCGAAGAAACTCTAGTTGATGCAATCAAGATTGCTAATTTCGAGCACCATTCTTCTAATTTCAAGGATTTTGAGTTTTCCGGCAGTCTGACATACCCGACCGAGACATGGACTCCACTGGGGAAATTTGTAGCTGCCAACGTCAAACATGCGCAGAGGTTCATGCTGACTGAACCCAAATGGGTAAGGTACTTGAGGTTGAAGTTGCTGAGTCACTATGGGTCAGAGTTCTATTGTACGTTGAGTATATTAGAGGTTTATGGCATTGATGCAATCGAGAGGATGCTTGAAGATCTCATTGTGGTTTCCCAAGGGACAGACCCCCCTAATCAATCTTCGGATTCCAAAATGATTGGAAATCCATCCTTGGGATATGAGGAGGGTTCTTCTGATAAAGAGATAACTGCTCAGCTTTCGAATGGGGTAGGTTCAGGTAACGAAAGAGTCGAGGAAGAGCAAAAGGTCAATAAGGAGAGCGGCAAAACTGCACCCTTGAAAAAAACGGTCCTTAATCATGTGAACGAAGTTAGGAGAGTGCCTGGTGATACTGTTCTGAAGATCTTAATGCAAAAGGTGCGGTCACTAGAGGTGAACTTGTCAGTGCTGCAAGAGTATATCAAAGAACTGAATAGGAGGAATGAAGATGTTTTGCCAGAGATCGAGAAGGAGTTAACCCGAAGTACCTCGCTTCTGGAGAAAGCGAATGTCGAAATCAGAGCTCTTACTGAATGGAAAGAGGCCACGGTAAGAGACTCTTCATTCCTTGGTGGTGATTCTGAAATTCATACATGTTTACGGTTCCATAACCTATATATATTCCTTTCTTTTTAGGAGAAAGCCAATATTAAGCTGCATTCGTGGAAATCTATGGTAACATCTCAAATAGAGATGTTAGTCAGAGAAAATGCCATGCTCAGGTCTGTTCAATCTTCCTATACTTCCTGCCTCTAAGTATTTGACATCTCTTTTACATTTTCATATCTGATACTCTTGTATATGGATCATGTCAGGTCGGACGTCGAAAAGGTTTTACAAGATCAAGCAAGTTTAGGAAACAAAGAACTTGCCGTGCTAGCAGTGAGTTTTTTCTTTGCGTGTGTCGCAGTTCTCAAGCTAGTTTCTGAGCAAGTCTTGAGGTTTTTTAGGGACTCCAATCATAAATCTCAGTCAATTAATAGAGCAAGTACAGGTTGGGTTTTAGTATTAGTTAGCAGCAGTTTAACGACATTCATCACCTTACTCTACAGTTAAAATTCCATCTTTTTGTGATAGATGGTTGTACAGAGATTTTGGCATTCCTTTCAGACGTTTATATTGTCAATCTAAGTGAGTGACCGAAACGATGTTGATTGCTTTTTGTTACCAAAAACATATCACAGCTTTAATACAATTGAAGTCACTTTGAAACACTTGCAATTATTATACCACAAAAATTTCAACAGATGAACAATAATTCTTGTATCAGGAGGCCAACCAAGATATTTTCTGGCAACTTGTACTCTGAAACTATAGCGAAAATTGAATGGTTCAAAACCATAATTCTAAGGGGAAAAAAACATTGAAGCATCCAATCATCGATTAACCATTTCTAGTAATTTGACATATCTAAAAAATTATACAGATTTTGAGATAACCATTTTTGTTACAAAAAGCTTTAAATCCTTGAAATCCAAGATTTGTACCGTTCAGGTTTAGTGGATGGATTGTCTTCTTTTGCAGACCACTCTACTTATTCCTTGACCACTCCCCACTTTTTCCACCCATCTTATGCTCAAGCCTCACATCTGTAATTTGGATATCCTTCGAAGCAGCTTTACACATATCATAAACTGTGAGGCCAGCAATGGTAACAGCTGTCATGGCTTCCATTTCTACCCCGGTCTTCCCTGTTGATGCAGCTTCTCCTTCTATCTCAACACTAAAATCCTTCTTGTTCAATGTAAGGTCGACACGGATATGCGTCAAACTGATATTATGACAGAGTGGAATCAGGTTGCTTGTTTGTTTCGCACCATTGACACCAGCAATCTTCGCAACAGTGAGGACATCTCCTTTGGTGATCTGATTTGCAGAGACCAAATCGAACGCCTTTTGCCCCAGAATAACTTTGCAACCTGCAATGGCAACTCTCTTTGTTGTTTCCTTCGAAGATACATCCACCATTTGAGCCTCCCCAGTTCTGCTAATGTGGGTTAGGTGCTGGTCGTGTACATTTTCTTCGATGCCTGGAGGTACAAACGTAGTGTCTTGAGTTAAGGGAAGGTTGTTCATAGAGCTATTACTACCAACAGGAGGAGCATCGCCAAAGACCGACTCCATCTCCTGCAAATCAAATTAGTGGCCATAATGCAAAAAAGTGTTATAAAATAGAGTGTGCACGATGATGCAAACATACATTAAAGCCGTTAAATTATACGAAATCCATGAGCGTATAGCTAATAGCTAGCTCTAGTTTGATTCTCCCTCGATTAAGAGGTTTTAAATCTCAATCTAACTGAGTGGTTAAGATATTTAAAGATCAAGGTGGTGTTTAGTTCGAAATCTGGATACAGCTCGGTGCATCACTAAATAGGGCTTGGTCTAGTAATTTCACAAATGATTTTATGTTACCACTCAACAGAAACAGCCAAAATGAAGAACTAATAGAATGACGTTTTTTTTTTTTTTTATGATGATACAGAACTTCTTCTCCTGTGATATAAACGCAATCAAAGTTTGATAATTGGTACTCAAGCATGTTATTACCTTGTTGAGCTCAGCAATTGCATTTGCAAGATCTGTGCTGCTTTTGTTAGTGTGCAAGTATCTATTACAAGTACGAAGTTTCGTTGCCATTTGCCGAAGAATCATGGTTGGGTATGACTTAGTTGAGACCTTTTCCTTCCCCAAGAGCTGTAGGAGGATGTGAAAACACAATAATATCAGTTACATGGTCATGGAAGATATTTGATTAGAAAGAGAAAAGTAAAAGCTTAATCCAAATCTTCTTTCAAACAATTCAACATACAAAAAAAGATCATTGCCCTGATTGCTTAAACAATTCCATAACTTCATGAGTTAAAAACTCTATATTGTTTTTGGCCGTTGTATCCCGCAACTCTTGAAATCTAGCTTGCTCGACGGCAAGACAAAGATTAAATACTGTATTGTCTCTTTCCTTGGCTACAATGCTTAGAGAATAAAAAACGAAGTACTACACATGAACACCACAAGAATGAGGAAACTAGCAAAACAATGTAGGAATGAACCGACTTTCATTCCAATTGAGCTATGTGATGTTATTTCAGTCTACCAACCAAAATTACATCTCAAACTAACCTTAATCTAGTAGTGACCACCAAAATTATGGTAAAGGATTGCTTCAAGAATCAGCTGAACTTTTTACTTCAATGAACCAATGGGTTTTGTTACTTTTAATATAATAGTAATCATTTACTGGATCAAGCATGGAAGAAACACAATGGCATGCGGTCGAAAAACTTTCAGCATTCCCTCAGAAGCTTCTCTTCTTTAAAAACAAAAGTGCACAAATACAAATTTTTCTATGAGGCATTTTTACAAACAGTTACAGTTCAGAAACTTATGATTCAGCAGGAAAAGATACACTGAATCCATATAAACCAAACTTTACCATAAAGCATGAATTCCTTCAGAACAAATTGGAAAACTGATCTCCTACGGATTTCAACAAACACAAAAGTTCACAATAAGGTTTGAAATACTGAATCCATATAAACCAAACTTTTCGATTGCAAACCAGTTCAGGAAGCAATCACTAATCTTCAACAGCAACTGAATGTTTCAATAAATAAAACGAAAGCAGTGACTCAAAATGAAGCAAGAAAATAAATCAACTGAAGTTCCGAGTTGCTCATCCATAACCCCCACTTACCACACCACTGACACTAGCCCGTCAGTTCCGAGTTTTTTCTAGGGGTGTAAATAATACCCGAAAAAACGTTGCCCGGCCTGGCCTGCATGTGCCCGCCTGAACCCATAAGAGCCCAAAGCCTGTCACGGTTCGCTGCGGGCCGCCCGGCCTGGCCTGGTTAATTTTTAAGGCCGGGCTCAGGCTTTGTTTAAAATTTGATTACCCGGCCTGGTACCTGCCCGAACTACCCGGCTTGGTACCCATTTGTACTATTCGCCCCAAAAGTCTTTTTAAATACTCCCTCCGTCTCAATTTAATTGACCGCTTTGACTAAGTCAAAAAAATAAGGAGATTATTTGAATGTACGACTATACACATATTAAATATAGAGAGTATAAATGAATTTCTATTTTTAGGTAGGAAATAATAAAGAGAAAATATATGACTTTATTATTGATAACTATAAAAGGAAAAAGAATATAAATATTGTAATAAGAATATATGTTTATGAATTTGTTTCCACTTTATCTAGATATTTTTTAAGGGTATATCTGCGAGTTTGTTGGA